>APFE031484234.1:3722-102882 GCA_000404065.3 Pinus taeda | reverse complement strand
GAAGTCCATCTATTTTTTCCAACTTGACCAATCATCCATAAACAACATCCTGCAACTCATAGACATGATCCATATGTCCAAAAATAGACATAGTCTAAAAATAGACTTTGCGCCATAATTTGCCTGCGGGCCCTCTTAGTGAAAGCGACTCTTTTCACTAAGCTCCATCATCTTGTTGCAATCTCAACACTCCCTCTCGAGAAGATATGGATTATCAAAAACCCCTATCCTGCCTCGGTGGTATTCGAATTTGCTCATGGTGAGAGCCTTTGTCAGAATATCAACATCCTGATCCTCCATTGGAATGTATGAAAGTAACATGATCCTCCGCTGCACACAATCTCTGATATGATGGTACTTGATGTCAATGCTGCCATATACTCAGCCTCTTGGGCTCCCTGCCCAATCTGCATCCTCCTTTCTGTACCAATCTCCATATCCTCCTTCCTCCAACCTATAGGAAGAGGAGTATCAACAGGCTTGCAGCCATGCATGTTGAACTTCTCCAGTATCTCCCGAGCATAATTACCCTGAGAAACAAATAGTCCACCATTGCACTGCCATATTTCCAATCCTAGGAAATAGTGAAGGAGGCCCAAGTCCTTCATCTCAAACTCCTTAGCAAGATCATCCTTGCATGAAAGTATCAAGAGCTCATCACTCGTTAGAATCAAATCATCTACATATAGTACAATGATAAGCAACTTACCCTCCACCACAATCTGGTATAGGTTAGGATCATCCTCGCTCTTGGAGAATCCAAGTCTGGTGAAATAGTTGTCTATCCGTGTGTACCAAACATGTGGTGCTTGCTTCAACCCATACAACGCTCTCTTGAGCCTGCACACATGTGACTCGCTATTGAAGACCTCAAAGCCTTTGGGCTACTCAATGTACACCTCCTCCTCAATGACTCCATTGAGGAACGTAGTCTTCACATCCATCTGATGAAAGTGCCATCCCATCTGCGCTGAGAGAGCAAGAATCATCCATATGGAAGAATACCTTGCGACAGGTGTAAAGGTCTCCTCATAATCGATCCCCTCTATCTGTGAAAAGCCTCAGGCAACAAATCTTGCCTTGTACTTCTCCACACTCCCGTCAGCTACCTGCTTAACTTTGTAGATCCATCACGAAGCCACCACTGATTTCCCTTCCGGTCTAGGAACAATCTCCCATGCACTATTTCTGACAATAGAATCATACTCTTCCACCATGGTGTCTACCCATCCGGGATCCTCCACAGCTTCCTCGAAAGAGGATGGCTTAGTCACAACACACTTGCTCATAAGAGCCATGTATCCAGTGTACCGATCAGGTGACTGTCTCTGTCTACGTTGGGCTGTAGGTGGTCCTACAACTTTCTCTGCATCTTGAGCCAGTCGTTCAACTTCTGTTAAGTGCTTTCGCGCTCTGATGGTTGGCACTGCTTGAGTGGTCTCTTCCACTCCATGAACCTCGTCCTGTGGCTGATCCACATCCTGAAGCTCATCCTTAGGAACTAATAGCTCCTCATCTGTATGCAAGTGTAGCTCCCTCTCAAGTGAACACTTCATGGCTTTCTCCTCCTGAAATTTTATATCCCATCACACAACAATTTTACCACTGTCTGGAAAATACACACGATAGTTGTGGGGTGTATCAGTGTACCCTACAAATATCCCAACCTCTGTGGTCGGCTCCAACTTCTTCCTGGCATCCTTCGTCACATGCATATAAACGTTAGCACCAAAAATCCTCAAATGAGAAAGATCAGGCTTCTTACCAGAATAAGCCTCCTCGGGTGTACTCATGCCAAGTATATTATGAGGACAACAGTTCTGCACATAAATTGCTGTATTGCATGCTTCCACCCACAAGTGAAAGGGTATGCCCTGACCATGCAACATCACTCATGTAGCACCCATAGTCGTTCTGTTCTTCTGCTCAGCTACCCCATTCTGCTGTGGGTTATGGGGAGCTATGAGCTCTCTTCGAATCCCTTCTGCCTTGCAGAAATCCTTGAACTCGTCCGAGATGTATTCACCACCATTATCACTCCTAAGAGCCTTCACCTTCTTCCCCGACTGCTTCTCGACCAGTGCTTTGAATTCACAGAACTTTGAATATGTCTCGCTCTTCTTCTGCATGAAGAAGATCCAGCACTTACGAGAGAAATCATCAACAAAAATCACATAATACCTGTGTTTTGCTGTCGAAGCAACTGAGAAAGGTCCACACACGTCTGTGTGAATTCTCTCAAGGATCGTCGTGGCGCGACTATCCTTCTCGTGAAAGGTGTCTTTCACAAACTTCCCCAAAGTACACCCCTTGCACTGATCTGACTGCGCAAGTGTGCCTTTAGGAAGCCCTGTAGTGATCTGCTGCAGTATCTTCAAGGCTCCATGGTGAAGGTGACCCAATCTCCTGTGCCACAACTCGCCATCATCCCGCTCACCAATCCTTCTGCCTTGCCTGCCATAGCTGTGCATCCATCTACATGCAACTGATAAAGGTTCCTCACTCGAACCCCTATCTTCCGGGTCTCAATATCTTTTCCAGATTAACAATCACATCAACATTAAAGTAAACTGCAGATAGAACATAAATATAAATCATAGAAGACAATCCAAGGAAACAGGATACAAGATGTGGCGCTAGCGAGGGACAAACCCCAATGTGGGTAAACCCTTGATCAATTCTTATTTTATGTTCTTCAATAGTTCAGCAAAGAAAGAGAGAGAGATAGTACATTTACAACAGAAGTCAACTCTTTGACTTTTGATATCTGCATGAGATTAGTTGAAGACATATTACTTCAATTGATTCTCCAAGGTGACTACTTCACCTATCGAAGTGTTGCATTTCGTTCATTTGTTGCATCTTACCGTGTAGCACCATGTTGTACCATCACAATGTTGGACTTAGATGACTGATATTTTCTCATCTGCTCTCACCATCATGCTGCTCTTCATTATGTTGCATCTTCCTTCATTATGCAGTCCTATTCATCATCATGATGCTCCTTACTTAACATGCCCATTATGCTGCATCTTTCTTCATCATTTCTTCCGCTGAGATCATCATGATGCACATTCATATTAGTGTCATCGAGATCAAGTTTGTGAGATCATCTTTTATACCATAAGTCAGCTTCAAATCATGACTTCGACAGGCCGCTCAATAATCTGATTCAATACTGGTCAACACATTGACCCAATACACAACAACCTTGCCTCCAAATTTTTTGTCCCATGCTGCCCTTGACTGTTCCTGGTTAGGGCACTTTAGCACACTGCAACATCCGTCAAACAATCCCTGAACAGCGCTCAAACAGCCTTCAATCCCTGTGGCTCGCCTTAGTGTGATCCCTCTGCTTCCACGCTAGAGATTAGGGCACAATACAGCCCCAAAACATACCCACACAAGTGCTTTGCTGTGGTGGTATGGCCTGTAGCCTACCACACAGCCTCCTTGTAACTTATGTTATGCCCAAATAGAAGTTCTCTTTCCCTTTCAACGTGCCATAACAGACCTTCCCTTCTCCTTACCTAACTCGGCCTCCCAGCAAGTGTGAACAGACTTCAATACAGCTCCAGAAGGCTCCTACATTACCTCTTTCCCATGCTGAAGTGTCCTCTACCTACAACCCAATCTAAGGTAAGAAGTTCGGGTTCGTTTTCTGCAAATTAGGCCTCTTCTTAACAATGATATGACCTGCGTATAAGAGTCTTCAAGAACTGCATATAAGGTCTCCATGATCAATGTATAAGGTCTCACCATGAACAACGTATAAGGTCTCTGCTTGTTGCGTAAATCATCCTCATAAGCCTGTGGCTTACTATGTTAGGGCATCATCTTTGGGCCAGCGTATCTTCATTGTGTCTCTCCTTCACCAAAACCCAAAGAAGTGGAGAGGAGGAGACCACACATGAAGAGGATATGTGTTCCAAATGATTTCAAGTCCTCTATATTTATACTAAACCATAGATGATGAATAGACGCGACTATTGGGCTTCTGAGCCTACATAGGATGCTGGCCGACTTGACAATATGTCTTATAATACAAATAAATTCATAACTCCATGAATACTTATCGGAATCGGATGATATTTAGATCAATCCTACACCTCTCGATGAGAGGGATCCAATAAAAATATCAGCTTCCATAAACAAGATGACCCACATGGAGTTTGGCCCTAGTTGCCAATTTTAACACCTTGATGTGTGGGGCGGCTTTGAGAAGTGCAAAAGTAATATTTTCCCGATTGGAAAAGTCATGAAATTAAAAATATCCTTCCAACATATTTAATCATTTATCTACAATGCCTACATCTATCAGGCCTTTGAATATGGGAATATCGAAGTTAACTTGTAACTTAAAAGGAGTAGCACATCCAGAGTGGTTGTTGGATGAAGATGCATTGCCTGTGGGTAGTCGTTGAAGGATTTGGGCAAAGTTGTCCATCATCGCATCCCTCTGTCGCTTGAGGGCTTCCTCAAGCAACATTTTGAAAGGATCTCCTGCCCCCTCGTCTTTATTTTCTTTCGCCATGGGAGGTCATCGGGTTTTGTGAGGTTGATCTTGCAATGATTCAACCAAATCAAGCCCTAACTCCTTATACCCTGACATCGTCAGGGACATGCAAAAAAAACAGAGAAAGAGTAGAGCGCTCTGATACCACTGATCCAAACTTAAACAAGAATGCAACAACTTACATATATAATCATAAACACAGAGATGCAACAAAAAAACACTTCATTTCATTAATAGAAGAATATTGAACTATGCTTACAAACATAATGGAAATAAGATAGCTCGGGCGATGGTAGCATATCTTTGAGGAGAGATGTGGCGGCTACATGCTTCTCAATTGTGTTACAATGAGGCTCAAGGGCCTATTAATTATTGGAAAACATGAGAAAACCCTAACCAACCAAAACCCTAACCCCATGAGATGTAACACCAAGACTTTGTGGGCCATGTTGGGGTTCGTTGGGCAACCAACTTCCCAGGATCGTAACTTGGTCATATTATCTCCATTTGGCATGTACGATACCTTGTTGGAAAGGTCTCACCTAGTACTACAGGTTTCACCGTAGGCCCCTACCTATGGCTACGGGCCTACTGTGGACCCCCAAAAAAGTCGTTTATGGGGTGAACACTGCTCCGAAAGTTCGGGACCTGAAAAACTGCGAAAAATAGTAAATGTTGAAATGAACAAGGAAACATATGAAACTGACTAGGGGGTCTAGGCGGAATAGGTGGGTGGCCACCAATATCCACCTGGATCACATTTTCATGAGGAAACTTGGGTTGGGGCTGTCACAAATAATAATAGTGAAACCAATTTTAATAGCCTCACTTTGTGAGACACAATGATGTTAGATTATTATATCGTTGAGGGACATATAACATTAGAGAACATGGACTATCTAGTGTATGCAACATTTAAACCCTCCCCCCATAGTTCACATTAGACATGGATTTAAAGTATTTTTCTTAGTTTTATGATAATTTAATTTTTCTTACATTTTAATTGGCTCTTGGAAGGACAATACAAGGCTGTGATTTGTAGCTAGGGAGGTGAGGTAGTGGAATTACATCAACCTTCCAATCATGCTAATATTCCTTTTGTCCTAGTTTTATTTATTGTTAAGTAGTTGATGGTAGCTAGCGCCACTAGTGTTCACATGAAGGGTTTGCACCTACTCGAGGCTTGCTTGGAATTTTACATCACAAAGAATAGGACTATTAGGAGCTTGAGAGAGGAGATGCTTTTCTAAGATTTCATACTTGACCTTTCATTGTGTTGGTTGTGAGGCTTATGGCCCTATTATTATATATATATTGGAGAATACTTCGACATATCCTTTTTTCTTTTCTTTGAACATGATGTCTAAAATGTTGAATTTGCAATGGTGACTCTTCTTCCTATGGGAAGTAGAGTGCTTGATGTATTTTCAAGTATTACATCCTTTGTTGGTGTAGATGTTAGGCAAGTAGGGTTCCATAGTGTCTTAAGAAGTGTTTTTTTGTCACTTATATCATCTTTTATTGCTTTGAATATGATGTATGATGTTATGAAGTTGCATTTCGTAGTTGAAATGATGACTCTTCTTCCTTGGGAAATGGAGCACCTAATGTGTTTTCAAGTATTACAACCTTTGTTGGAGTAAATGTTGGACAAATATTGTTCAATTGTATCCCAGGGAGTGTTGTTTTTACTATCTATATTGTTTTTCATTTTCTTCGAAGACGATACCTAATTTATTGAAGTTGCATCTCATAATTGCAATGATGACTCTTCTTCCTTTTGGAAATGAAGCATCCGATGTGTTTTCAAGTATTACATCCTTTGTTGGTGTAGATGCTAGGAAACTAGGGTTCAATAGAGTCTTAGGAGGTATTATTTTTGTCACCTATATTGTTTTTTCTTTTGTTTGAAGATGATGACCAATCTGTTGAAGTTGCATCTCATAATTGCAATGGTGGTTTTTGTTCCTCTAATAAATGGAGCATTTGTTGTCTTCCAAGTATCACATCCTTTGTTGGTGTAGATATTGAGGAATTAGGGTTCAACAACGTATTAGGAGGTGTTGTTTTTTCATACGTATTGTTTTTGCTTCGCTTTGAAGATGATATCTATTTTGTAGAACTTTAATCACATAGTTACAAGGGTGACTCCTCTTCCTATGGGAAATTAAGCACCTAATATACTGTTGACTATTACGTCTTTTATTGGTGTGAAAACTAGGTAATTAGAGTTTAATAATGTCTTAGGAGGTGTTGTTTTTGTCACCCATATTGCTTTTGCATTTCTTTGAAGATGATGTCATAATTGCAATGGTGACTCTTCTTGCTTTGGAAAATGAAGTGACCAATATGTTTTGAAGTATTACATCCTTTCTTTGCCGATGTATATGTTTGACAACTAAGGTTCAATGTTTTAGGACATATTGTTTTGTTTAATATAGTTTCATCGGATCCACCTATCTTTGGTTTCTTGTTATGAGGTGTCTTTGGCTCGTGAATGTTTTTGTCAAAGATGTTGGTTTCATTCTCATTACTTTGGTAAGATTGATCTATTGAGCACAATGAGACTTTTCTCAATGTATTTTGTATATTATGCACTCGTTGTTATGGTGGAGTTCAGGGCAGGAGCTGATAGATTCAATATACATTATCGAGGAATCATTTTTGCTTCAGTAAAATATGGCCATACACTTCTTTTGGATCCAACATCAATTGCAGGTTTGGTGGATTATCCAAAGTGTTTGCAGTCCCCATTGCCACAATGGATGTGAGAAGACAATGTGACCATCTATGCAGATCAGACACTAGGGATGATGGGAGAGGTACCAAGGCGAAAGTAAGGTAAGGCAACCCATACATGCTGTAGATTTTTTTTGTTCCTTCTTCATTTCCATAATGAATGTGAGAATATAATGCAAATCATACATTGGGGATGATAAGAGAGTTACCAAGACCTATTTGGGGATGGAGCAATGAAAGTAAGGTAAGGAAAGCCATTCATGTTGTAGATTTCTTGTGTTCCTTTTGGAATTGAGATTGTTATTACCACATCAATGAATAATTCATATAATTAAAGAGACTTGTTCGTCCAGGGGGTTTGAGGTTCAATTGCTTTTTTTTTTCCTCTATTTGTGGCAATCTTTGTGCCCAGGATCTAATGAAGAGATCCAAATCACCATACGTCGCTTTGACAAGAGTTTTGCATTGGTGATTTTCGATGCTTAGAACTATTTTTCTGATAGTTTGTTTAGCAATTTATGGTGGATTTTTTGTTGTGCACGTTTTGGCCAAATTAGAAGAATAGTAGACTATGTGGCATTGACTCGCAATAACATTAGGCTTATGTCAATGAATGATCTGTTCATTTCTACAGATTACATGGTGAGTATACTGGTTGCCAACAAATTAATTGAAGCATTTGGCCATGATTTCATAGTTTTAAGCAGGGGATTGAGGCCCCACTTTTGTTTTTACTGGATGATTGGATTTGGATTTTTTTAAACCTTTTGTTAACAAAACACAATACTCATCTTTAAATAGTTTATATACTCTAATTGTTAGTGGCTTCAAAATTTTAGGTTAAGGGTGCCAATTTTACTCTAGAATTTTATATCAATTTGTGTACCCATGTTATTCTTCTATTCTTATATGTTCAAGTATGACAATGTCCATGGCTAATGGGATCATAATGAAATCAAGGTTAAGGGCCCTAAAATGTTACTCCGTAGAGAAATTTGTCGTTTTTTTTTGTCATGGATGATTCATACGTTTATGGCCTTGAATGAAAAAGTTTCCCATGTCAATTACAACTTGGGCTTGGGTAAGAACAAAGTCTTGGATGTATGTGGAAATTATCTATTTGTCCTCATTTGTCTAATTTTTCATATTTCTATTTGCAAAATGTAGAAATCACTAAGAAATACCATGGGGCGAGAGTTCAATGAAGAGTATGTGATTGAATCCATAGGTCTCTTCATTGACAAAGAGAGAATTGCTTTCTTTAAGGTTTGATAAATTTACTTTCCATAGTTTTAATTATCATTATCGATTTTTCCTCGCAAAGTTTACATCTATTATGACCTAGTTCTAAATTTTAAGATTTAAAGTATTTACTTTTCATAGTTTTAATTATCATTATTGATATTTTCCATGCAAGTTTACATTTGTTACGACCTGGTTCTAAGTTTTGGTTTAATCTATAATTGATGCTATAATCATTTATTGGTTTTATTGTCATCAGGGTGTTGTTAATAATTTGACATACTATGCAAGTTTATGAGTTTGTTTTTAAGAGATTATATGCACCGAGTAATATATATATATATATATATATATATATATATATATATATATATATATATATATATATAATTATATATATATATATTATATATATATATATATATATAATTCAATGACATGACCAAATTCTTTTATAAACAAGGGTTATCCATGTTGTATAAGGTAGTTGGTTTGTGTGGGGTTTAGTTCCCATCAAGTCATTGATTCAAATCTCACGAGGAAGGATTGAGAGTGGAAACCACTAGTATGTGATAAAACTATTTTATGAGGTATCTAAGTTCAACATAGCCTTGCCCAATCCTAGTGACAACATCTTAATGGCCCCATCCTATGATCAACTTAATTGAAAGAAAAGACAAAAAAAAATGAAGATTATAATGTCTACTTTAACTTTACCTTCATCCATTCCATAACCATTATTGAATAAAAGTAAAAATATATTAAAAAATTATATCCTTTGTTCCCAATCCCTATCTAAGATAATCTAATTATAAATAAAATTCATAACCATATTTCTAAAAATGTTTAGGTTATTAAAATTAATGTTTCATTGGCCATTAACATATCTAAATTTAATAAATTTATGAAGCGATAATGAGGATGAAAAAACAATTCATAACATGAACTCTATATGATAAGTTTTGAATGTTAATATTTAACATGAAGGTCCTAAACAAGTGGTTGTGTCAGTGATAAGGATGTTTCTATGTTTGTTGTAGGGTTAAAGAACATGAATGCAAATTTGATTTATTGTTCCAAATGTAAGCTATATCAATAATTGCTTTGCTGTTTAGCAATGGTTTGATTTTTGCGTCATATTTTTATTAAAATCTCATCCAATTTTAATTGTTTAGCTATATTTACATGAGAAAAATAACATCTTGTTGGGGAAAAACTTTTATGTGAACAAAGAATGAAAGTTCCTTGTTTTTCTAGCAAGTAATTAATAATAAGTTTGGCATTGTCGAAATTTCATGACAATTGTCCATTCTATGACTAGTACAGGGTTCTTTTATTTTCCCTTGAAACCATATATATATATAATATATATATATATATATATATATATATATATATATATATATATATTATATATATATATATATATATACTATTATGAGCAAACGTTTCCAAACGGTGAACATTTGAACCTAGGGGATAAGAACACTATCACCCAATGACATTTTTCTATATCAAGAATCATTTTTGTTTGCGGTGCAATATTTTACATTGATTAAGATGAATCTTGACATTGTATTCTATTGAATAGAACTCAAAAGTTATGAAGATATGAATATGTAGAGATAATAGTTTAGTTATTGTTAATCTATTACAACTTACCATTTTGGAAAAATTATAAAATGTCATTAAGAGTCATATATAGGATTGTTATTAATTTTCAATGATGAATCAAATTTACAGAAGCAACTTTATTATTACGAGATGTAAATCATATTGTTTAAATATATAAAGTTATAAATAAAAATTTAATTGTTTTTGAGTTAAATTAATTCTTATTTAATTATACTATAAGTACAAACCTAATATTTATAACTCCACTATGAATTGTATTGAAATCATACATTTTAAATATTGAAAGTAAAAATATTCTTATGATCTTATTCTTATCAATGAAAAAAATGAAGACAAACATTGTCAAATAGTGAGTCATAATGTTGTTAAAATGCTAACATATCAATGAAATGAGAGAAGTGGAAAGATAAAAACCACATACTTTAATTAATTAATTTGTAAAAACATTAGCTCGAAGAGTTTGGGTTTTGGATTTGCTTAGAGTGTTCATAACATTGACATCAAAAAAATTTGAGAAAAAATTGGCAAACTGTAGCAAATATATATATATATGTGTGTGTGTGTGTGTGTGTGTCAAAGTTTTAAACATACAAAGCAACAACATCAATTAAACACATTGACAAAAAAATTTGGATAAACAACTAATATATATAATGTAGTGGATGCCAAATAAAAAATGATACATTAAAGTTTATATTGATCTTGAACCATGATAATTCTCCAATCAATGACTAAAAAATGGAGAATAAAGGACTTGGAGCTATTTTTCTAATTTCCTTGTTTTTTTCCCTCTTGGTATTTAATGGGAAGATAAAAAAATTTGTAAAATTTATCATATAAAAGGGTGTTGACAATGAATAACATTTTTACATCATTTTTTTAAACATACTCTACACTTAACAATATTGTATATATCTCTATTTAATTTCTTAACTTAGGTACTCTTTAAGGCTCCTACCAAATGTTACACTTCAATAATACCACCAAATCAAACATGGTGATATTATCTCTCTTTCTCTCTCTCTCTCTCTCTCTCTCACACACACACACACACACACACACATATATAACTCGATATTTTGAAATTATCACAATAATTTTGGTGATTATTGCAATAATTTGGAAATTTAAATTATCAATGTCAATATCACTAAAAACTGAAGTCATTTAACATAGTGACACAAGATAGAGAGGACATCAAAATATAAGTGTTTAAGGACATGATTTATATATAGAGATATATAAATCTAAAGATATATGAATGTTCGTATATTTTTCATTTTTGTGTGTAATTCACAAATCAGTGAATTATTACACACAAAAATGAAACGTATACAAAGATTCATATCTCTATAGATTTTAGAAACTAAACATTTACAAATTTTACATGATAATACGAATTCGATCATATAACCAAATTAACACCAAGTGCAATCTATCTTTGAACCAAAACTAACAAAGAAGCTCTAAATGGCTTATAAAATCCAAAATGTCTTGCTATAACAAATAACTACATATCATCAAAATTTATTGTCTATATTGAGATCCTCATCATTGAGATTATGTTTAGGTGATAAGTACATTTTTACTAGGGTCATAATGGAGTTCAACAATCACTATAACCAACATCGAGGGATATAGAAGGTTTAGTGCTCTTGATTAAATGCTAGTACCATACATGACATAATCAAATGGAAACATTGTAGTTCCCCAAATCTAGAAAATTGTTAGATTTGCTGTATTTTTTGCGTGATTCTCTATTTTTTCCATATGAAATCCAATGAAGTTAGAACCACCCTAAACATCCTGAAACAATTCATGGTAATGTTTAAAAATTTAAGTAAAAATACAAAAATGAAAGATAAAAGAGAGTATCTTAGACAAATCCAATTGCCTAACATTTGAAACCCCTTCTTTTCTAACACATCACAATAACCCTCAACTACACTCCAAATTGCCTCAAAATACCAACTCGTTGAGTGAAACGACGAAAAAGAAAGCATTATGACTCAAGGCCACGAGTTTTTAGTAAATCACATGAAAATTTGGAAAAAAAAAAAAAAAATTAATAGACTACGTGATGTTCATTTTAAGGAAAACAATGTGATTTTATCAAATCAAAAAATTGCTTAGCCAAAAATATCACAATGTTTTAGCACATTGTTGAAAAATTGATGATGATATCACATTTGCTCCAAAGGGTTAAATGAGATTTATAATAAAAGTACATTTCAATGTCTTAACATTAATAATTTAGGTTTATGATTTTCTACTTTTAATCATAACATTTTAACATTAATAATTTATGTTTATGTTTTTCTTTCTTTTACACATTACATTTACATTCTACATACAAAAAACAAGAAACAAGAAATTTAAAAGTATAGAATTTAAACATATTAAAATTCTTCCAAATAAAATGCAACTAGACATCCTTCATGAGTTATACTTGTAATGTTTTAAACCATGAAATTTACATAAATAATAAATATTCAACTGGACATTTTTCACCACGAGTTATATTTGTAGTATTTTAGACTCTACAATTTTATATAAATAATAAATATTTATATGTTATTGTTTTAGTTGGTTTCATTTTTAGGCAAGTTAGTATTAAATATTATCATTGCTATACATGAAATTTATAAAAATATCTGAAAAGCTCTCTTATTTTTTTTTTACCATAACACTATCAAAATGTTTAATAGTGTTATTTAGCTTTACCAATCATGTATGCATTGAGATAAAAATGAAAAAGTAATATTTTATAACTGTTTGAATATCTAAATTAGTTAAGCATATAAAATGAGAAGGAAGAAGAAAGAGAGAAATTATTTTAACGTCCACGAGGCTAAAGATAGCCTATGGGACAGATTGCTTCTTCATCTGCTTGATGTATTTGGCTCTTTTTCTGTGAAGCTTCAAAATAAATGCTGCCAGCATATCTGCATAACTTGCCCTATTGTCTTTGAAAGCCTCACATTCTAAAATGAAATGTTTTTCTATTTCCACTTTCCGGAAGAACAAAAAATGCACTCTTTCCTCCCTCACTTCCTTTGGCCTTTTCCAATACAGCTTTGGAAAAAAAAAAAAAAAAAAATAACTGACAACATTTTTAAATTTTACACCATATATTTGCATCCCCTTGACATGTGAGGAGACATCAGTGGAGAAATACCAAAGTCACTGAGGCACCGTCGATTCATAAATATCCCAGGAGCGTCTTTGAAGGCATCCAGTAAGTGTGGGGCTAATATTTTGACCCCACGCTGAAATTAAGATTTTCAATTCAATTCAAGGCGAGTTGTCCTTTTCAATGCCATCAAATCCATTTCTTCAATCCAGCTTGCAAGTATCCTTGTAGCTGGTCATCAGCTCAGATTTTATAAATTCGGGAATATACTATTACTATAAAACTTTCATAGAATGGTTAGGATGTCGTGGTTTTTCCAGTCTTTAGTACCTTCAGAGAGCTCTTGTTTACCCTTTCACATTGCGCTTTCCCGCATACAACCTGCTTGCGTTTGAGTCTCAAACTTCCCGTCCAAACCCTTCGGGCATTAAATGCATGTATTTGAGTTTGATTGAATTGAAGCAACGAAAGACAAGACTCTTGAAGTTATAGACATCTAAGTTGCATTAGCTAAACTTAAGATGGACTAAAGCATTTTTCTCTGTGAAAAGCGATGAAATTTAAAACACTCAGTCCAAAGAACTTTTAATTGAAGATATATACAATGAAGTACTATTAGCGCTTGCCAACTAGTAAAAACTGAGATCAGATTCCTATGCTAACCTAATCTAGCTAATTCACAACATCTCACTCAACTTTTTTTTCCAGTAAACCATCTCACTCAACTTGACTCTTAACGCAAATGCCATACCACTGCCTACAATTTCTATATCAGTATACAGTCTAGCAACACGCCATTCTTGATGTCCAATTGACTCTAGCTTGTGAATGTCAAATTCATTGTTATCAAATTGGAAAAATTCTTTCAAATTCTAAAGCTTTTGTCATAAATTTTTGCGGTTCTGTGTATTCTCTGAAGTAATGTCAATAGTTTTCCAAAAGAAAAACAGAGGAAAGTGATGACTCCAAGTAACTTGTTTGAGACTTGTATTTCATGACTGGTCTTCAGAGCCTTGGAGCATCTTTTGTTTAGTTCTTCATTGAAAATCCGATTTATCTAACTCTCTCTCGAGTATTTTTTACCATGATCTGTGTCCTTTGATGCCATGTTATTAATCCATTGCACCCGTATTCAATCATCCAGAGCAAATACTAATTCCTAGGCATGTTCCATGCTATGGATGATTGAATACGGGTGCAATGGATTAATAATTTGAGCATGAGAACTACAAAACCTGCCATGTTTTGAGAAATATGGCAGACATATTGCAGGTACCGCCTCACACCCTTGGCTATAGTAATAAATTATAATATAAGAAAAAGCTATAGTAATATAAGAAAATTGTACACATTCAGGCGTACTCTAACCCACTAAGAGTTATATGCACAACATTGGACTTTAACCTCTGTCATGCTGCCGTAAATAAGAAACTTGGGAGTCCCACAGCTACGATGCTGTTGGATTCTTGTATTTGCGCTTCATGTAGATTCTGTAGACCACATCCATTCGCGCTAACTGAACAGCTAATTCTGGCACTTCATTTTTTAACTTTTAATATGCGCATGCTAAGAGAAATGTTAAAGAAGAGATAGATTTGATATGATATAGAAGTTCATTCGAACAGGCCATGCAAGTAAGCATTGCCCAATCTTCCCTATAATAATCTTCCTAAGCTTCAACTGAAGGCAAATTATAGAATGACTGCAAAACTTGGGGTAGGAAACTGCACGCAAAGGTTTCCTGCAAATTTTTTATTATATAACTGATTCAATTATGGAAGGTAGCTCTTATTTGCCTGAAACTCTCATAATTTAGAGAATAAAAGCGATACAAAATGGACTTATGATTCCAACAATTAGTATGTAGGAACAGAGGAAAGGACTATTATTACTGATCATTAATATGACTTTCAATTTGATTCTTGCGTCTCTAGATATACAATGTTATACATCAAACAGAGCTTTACAAAACTAAATAAGATTCTACACTCTTAAGGTGTTTCTATATTTATTATGGAAAGAATTGTACATCTCATATCATTCTTGCACAATTGAAGGTTAAAAAATGTTACAAAACAATTACAACTGTCATGATCTGTACTTGCATAAAAATTGAGCAAGCAATCATAATGTAGGCAGCCTCCACGCAAGATATTTATCGCCATTCTGGATTCCTAATCTGCAATATGAGCTTCACTTGTGCAAATAAAATTCTGAGCTGCAAGATAGAACAATAGTTAGAAGTGAATACCATGGTTTTGCCTTGTAAAATGGATTTTGAATCCCGCGGCATCCCAAAGGAGCATATAAATCTTCAAAGGGAACATCTCTACTCGATGTGCCCAGCTGTTGTGGTCCTATTATAATACATGCTGACTATCTGGACTGTTGCCATGAAAGCTACAGAAGATGTGCTTGAACTTCATGATCGAAACTGGGGCAACAATTCTTGGTTCAGAAGACTTTACAATAAAAATTATGTCTTCCTTCGCATAGGCTGTAGAAAAGCATTAGATTAAAAACTCCAAAGCCTATCCCATCAATTTTCAATGCCCTAGCAAAAGACGAAAAGTTGGGAATTCATGAAGCAAGGGTGGTAACTCAACGTCAGAGATATCTATATCGCCAATATTGTTTGATATATCGTCCGCAGAGAATGGGATGCTGCCAAAAAATGTTGGAGTGTGGGTTAACAAATAGCGTTAGAAGTAGAGATATTTGAAAGAAGAAATAGGGACATACTGCTTCAGAGTCTACGTAACTATTTCAAAATAGCGAAATCACGTTTCCATATTATTATAAACCATCAAATAAATACATAACCAATAAGATTCGTACCTTAAATCATCATCCAATAAAAAAGAATGATTAGAAGTATCACTTGAATCATTTTTCAAAATCTCCCTCATGCTTTTAATAACCTGTAAAGAATTGGCTGTAAATTTTAACTCATATAAAGTGATTCCAAAAACCTAGCTGTTGCAGGTAACAAAGCAATTTTTTGACATTATCACGAGAGAAAACATACCAAAATGACACAAAATTAGAAAAAAGTCGTGATAAAAAACCATATTCTGACTCACATCATTTGATAAACTTTGTGTGCCATATTTATCATCCCAGTACATCGTGCTTATCCGGTATAGCTGTCGAATGCTCAACACCTAATTATGAATAATTTAACAACAGCTGCAATTAGACAAATAAAATATGCATAAAAGCTCCCCAAACATTGTAACTGTTACCATGAGAAAGATCTTGGTTTATGGCAATATTGGATGCATACCGGACATAGATCATGTGAAATTTCATCCAGAGACTTCTTCTGTTTCTGATGTATAACCTGCATGTTATAAGCACCAAAAGAGCTCAGTAAATTATGCCTACTATGTCTAAAATGATTATATATATATATATATATATATAGAAAGCTCAGGATTCAGAAAACAATTTCCTGCAGATTTAATGTTATCAATTTACATAATCCCAGATTCGTGATTTACTCCCTCTGTGAAAACTATTCAGGAACATAAATTTGAGTCCAAACATGTCAGTAAAATATTCGAATGCATTTCATAACAGTTTCCTATAGTTATGCCAGTACTTCCTACGTAACTTATTTCCTTTTTCAAAATCGTTTTAATTTTAGACACTCCAAATTCTAGATTCCGTATCATATTTGTGTTTATTAAGATTAGACAGAGACTGCACATGTTAATGATGCATTTGTATAGGTTTCTTTAGGCTATCCCGCAATAATTTCAGCTGCCCTATCAAGCAGCCTGAAACTCATTCACTAATTTTCATGAAAATTCAATCAGTAAAAATATAATGATGATTTAGCATATTAAAAAGCATGACATGGCAACCCCTTCGAAGATTCCAAGGATACCTGAGATTGATAAATTTTACAGAAGGAAGAGGAATACCTGTGGAACGTTGTTTTGGATAATGATTTTACAATTAATCTGAAAGAGGTAAGCAGATTATCCCTTGACTAGTGATCACTTACAGAACGTGAGCACTTGCTTGATGTATCCTGCCCTCCTTTTGGGATGTTTTGATGATGACTTGAGACTCCTCTAGAGGGGATGGTACACTGCTCAACATGATAACATCATGCCCTAGCTCCATGATGTCCCCTTCATGTGGTTTGGATTAATGCCTTGGGCTTAGTTGATGATAACACCTTATTAAGGGAGCTTTTACTCGTTGATGGGACATGTTGTAATGAGGAGATGTGGCTTTTGGAATGAGAAGCACCTTCTTGAGTCATCCGTGCCAGACTGATGAAGGAATACACTTTTAAACGATGATGTCACCCTTTGAGGCAGTTTCAGCTCACAAGTGGGGTAATTGAGGATTGTTTTTATGTTTATTCATTACGATAGATATCTTTGGGGGTCAACTTGTGACCTCTTTAACTTGTAATTAAATATTTTATTATTTTTAAGGCCTTTAGTCAATTTTTGTACTCAATCGAATTTGTTGCATCGAGCCTTGGATCATTGTCATAGTCAAACATTTGAGAGAATGCACACTAGTTGTCTCTTTTCCGTTGGTTGCCATGTATCACTGAATGAGAAAATTGCCTTGGGGAGGATATTGTCATCAGATGGATTTTTCTCTCGGATGATAAATGGTGATTATGTGCAAATTTATTGTAAGTATCTTCTTCCATATTGTATTTCTAGTAGAATTAGAGTTTCATTAAAATTTTCACCAAATGTGTTGAATCTAAAATCTTCGTTGCAAGATTATCATCAAGTTTCCATCAAGGAACCTTAGTATAGCTTCCTTGCTCTTTATCTCCAATTTGATTGAAAGCCGCTAGGGTTTGTGGAGTAGAGAAACTACATTGTAGCTTTTTATCTCTCTCATAAATCTCTTCCATCAGTCCTCTTCCATAGACTTTGCCTTAGACTCCATTATCCCTTGATTGAAAAAGGCACCAGTCCACTATTGTGTCAAACTTCTTAAAATAATAAAATTAAAACCCTAATTATCTTTTAACGTTTTCTATGGTAGATTAGTATTAGGTTATGGAAAAATATGTATTTTACAACATTAATTACCTTGGACCTTATAGTCCTAGGGTTAGGCTTTGGATGCATTTCCATTGGAAAAGTTTAAAATATCATTTTATCTTCATGCATTTTTCAGTGATTTATTAGGGCTGATGTCTAGGGCTTTTCTTGATGTTTATATCTTTTCAGCGATTGACAATTGCTGTAATCCATTTCCTAGTTTATTCATTAAATATCCTTTTGTTTCCCACTCGTCTATTATCAATTTTAGGCTATTTTGTTATTGCTGTTATAAATTTTGAATGTTGTAATTGTGTTGCTACAAACCATAGTTTATAACAGCAATTTGCAAAGATAACATGTTTTTCAGAACCTATTTGAGCCTTTCCAGCACTTACTAAGCCCTCTAGATTTAACCATAGGGTTCTTGGAATATCTGATCTCACTTGAAACCCTACATCTTGAACATCATACCTGGGTGATTTTATTCGTAGAACCCTTAGGGGGTATCTAGCCTGGGAACATTTGGCTTATCTAACCCCTAAGATCTGCTAGGAAAGCCTGCCTTATGGGGATAATATCATAGCACAAATCAACAAGGGAACAATTGCTCAGATGACAATGGTGACTAATCCCATTGTTGCTCTTAATCTAGAGTGTTTAGAGAGGCTTTGCACGAAGGTGTTAGATTTTACAATAATAGGTCCTTTGAAGGACGTTGACAGATCTTCTTCTGCACTTCCCACTTATTGAAAATGAGACATTACACATTGCTAATGAAGCATTTCACTTTGATGATGGATATCACAACCTTCATCATGATCAGACACTTTTGATGATGACATCACACCTTTTGTAGCATGATATGACCTTTGATGATGAAACCTTGCAAACCTTAGAGGCAACATTTCACTTTTGGAGCCACCACACAAATTGGAATGAGGCGTCCACCTTTTGAAGAGCTTTTATAACACACATTGTTGATTTTCGGTAGCATCGGATGTGCTCTAGCCATGAAAATTGGTGGAGATGCTAAGGCACATGAGATCTCCAAGACCCAGAAATTGTTTTGAGAAATTCCACTCGAATGAAAAGTTATTAAAATAATTAATATTTTTAATGGGTTCCTAAGTCTAAACTTAGGAAAATAAAAATATTAATGGGTATTAATAAAGATAAGGGTGAGAAGCTTTTAAGAGACGAGAATCAACTCTGTTTTAATCTTAGTCGTTGATTAGAGACTTAATCTCAATAGTTGATTCATCAATAGGAAAAGTATAAGAGAAGACTTGAGGATCATTTGGAGACACACCGGCATATACTTAGTATCTCTAGGAAAATCGATTCTCAATTAAAGGAGATCGATTTCAGAGGGAGAGTTGCAGGGTGGAGGAAGAGGAGGGCATCAGCAGCAGGCAGTGACTGAGGAGAAGGTGACGCAGGGACAATGGGAGACAATGCAAAGAGAGACGTAGTCCATATGGGAGACGCAACCCTCATGCAGGTTGACGCAGAGGGACACAGAGCCACACAGAGTGACACAAAGGTGATGCAGGAGTGGGAGCAAGGTCTCCAAAGTGTCAAAAAGTCTCAAAGGGAAAGTCTCAGGTGTTTTCTTTCAGTTTCTCTGTAAAATCATTCCTTGTAAAAGCAATTGTTGCTGAAGATTAATAAAGCCCTCATCTGTTGCACCAGTTTTCCCACATTGGGTTTTTCTGAGGAAAATTGTCCAAAAACAACTGTTGATGTGATTGGTTCTTGTGCATGTATTTTTCTCTGGGTAATTGTGTGATAACCGCAGTGGAATTTATTTTAATATTTGTTGAAGATATTTCGTAAATAACTTATTGTGAATAATAAGTAGGTGAAATAAATTAGTTGTTGCAGTAGAATTTCAGTTTAGAAATTTTCACATGGTATCAGAGCAGAGATCCAACAACAGGAGAGGGAAATTAACTATGGGTCAAGAGCATGATGCAGAGGCATCCACTCAAGGGACTCGCGCAAATTTCCAGAGAATGCACAAGGGACATGAATTACGAGTATTCTATTTTAGCTTCCAAATTGGAAGAAGAAGTCACTTGCTTAGCTCTGCCTCCTCTGAGGTTTGGTATATAGACAGTGGAGATTCCTGGCATATGACAGGAATCCGAGAATGTTTTTCAGATTATCAGGAAGAAAGAATGAAATTTTAGATCACCATGGGAAATAAGGCAAAGTGTACTCTAGTAGGAAGAGGTACCGCGGTCTTTCAAACCGAAGCAAGATAACAACTTTGAGCAACCAATGTGCTGCATTTGCCAGGATTGGGGATGAACTTACTCTCTGTATCTCAACTTCTAAACAAGGGCTATGACGTTTTCTTCATTATGGAGAAAGTATATGTCAAACACCAGAGTTGGAAAAAGAAGGCCCAGATTAGAATCAGAAGTAACAGGTTGTACAGGTTGCAGCTAGAATCACCAATGGCACTGATAGGCAGTAATGGAGACAAAGATTTGAATGAACTATGGCACAGGAGGATGGGACACTTACACCATGGGGCTCTGAGAATTCTCAAGAAAACAATATCAAGAGTTCCAAAACCAAGTACCGAACAAGATGATGTATGCAGGTGGTGCACTCTGAGCAAGTATGCCAAAGCAGTGTTTTCCAGAAGTAACAATAGGGAAAGAGTGTGATAGGATTGATACACTCAGATATCTGTGGACTAATGTCTAGAAAATCACTTAGTGGTGCTGAATACTTCGTCACCTTCAACGATGACCATTCCAGAAAGACTTGGATCTACTTTCTGAAAACCAAGGATGAGGTTTTCGATCGATTCAAAGAGTTCAAGGATCTAGTGGAGAATCTGACAAGAAAGAAGATAAAAGTGTTGCGCTCAGACAATGGTGGAGGGTATGTTGACAAGGACTTCAATGATTTTTGCGCTAAGCAAGGCATCAAAAGAGAGTGGAAAGCTCCCTACAATCTGGAGCAAAATGGAGTAGCAAAAAGGGAAAACAAGACTATTGTGGAAGCAGCTAGGGCAATGTTGTATGATCAAGATATGCCTAAATTTTTGTGGGCAGAAGCATGCAGCATGACAGTTTATGTCCAAAACAGGACTCCACATAGGGCATTGGGCAAAATCACTTCGGAGAAGGTCTTCACAAGGAAGACACCTGAAGTCAGTCATTTTAGGATATTTGGGAGTTTAGCATATTGTCGTATACCAGAAGAAAAGAGAAAGAAATTAGATCAAACTGCTGAGAAAGGATATCTTGTGGGATATAGCGAGAATGCTAAGGCATATAGAGTCTATCTTCCAGGGAGTAGGAAGGTAGTAGTTTGGTGGGATGTAAAGTTCATCGAGGACAAAGCTTTCAAGAAATCCAGAGAAATGCCTTCCGAGGAGCAGTCGAAAGATGAGTTGTGGGTCAAACCACTTCGACCAGCAGAAACTAGTACCAAAAATTCTCCTGAAGACAAAGCTTCAAAACAAGAGGAATATCAGGAAGAGGAAGAGATGATAGATGTGCTTACTACCAGTGGAAGAATGAGCCAAGAACTCCGACAAATTCTATGCGATGCAGAGGACTTCATTGGTGCACCCAAGAATAATAAAAGGGAGAGAAGATAGCCAGACAAATACTAGGCCTTAGTAGCTCAGGTTGGGGAACCTTCTAGTTTTCAGGAGGCCGTTCAGCATCAAGTATGGGTAGATGCTATGGTGGAGGAATACATCTCTATAATGGTCAATGATGTCTGGGAAGTGGTACCTAGGGCTCAAGACAAATCAGTGGCAGGTTCAAGATGGATCTCCAAAGTCAAAGATGTTGTAGACAACAATGTGGAGAAATTCAAAGTTAGGTTTGTGGCTAAGGGGTGCGCTCAAAAGGAAGGGATAGACTACGAAAAAACCTTTGCCCCAGTAGCTAGGTATACTTCTATTAGAACCATGATATCTCTTGCAGCACAGATGGAGGGGAGATTCATCAGATGGATGTCACAACGACATTCTTAAATGGGGTAATAGAAGAGGAAGTATACATTGAACAACCAAAAGGTTTTGAGACACATGAGAAGAAATATCATGTATGCAGATTAAAGAAAGCCTTGTATGGGCTTAAACAAGCACCTAGAGCATGGTACGGTTGAATTGATGGCTACTTGCAGAAGATGGAGTTCGTCAAGAGTGACACAGACCCTAATCTCTACTATCTTGTCACAGAGAATGAACCTCTAACCCTAGTGTTATATGTGGATCATCTCTTCTTAACAGGATCATCTAGGCTCATCAAATACTGCAAGAAGAACCTAGCCAAAGAATTCAACATGAAGGATTTGGGATATATGCATTATTTCCTGGGGTTGGATGTTTGGTAGCAGAAGGGTGAGATCTTCCTTGGATAAGGGAGATATGCTACAAAAAGCTTGAAAAGATTCAAGATGCAAGACTGTAGACCTATGGTTACTCCAATGATCACCAACTAGAAGAAGATTGATGCATCAAAAGATAAAGATGTTGATCCCACCTTGTACAAGCAACTTATAGGGTCCCTGATGTATCTGGTCAATACCACGCCAGACATTTGTTACGTTTTCAACACCCTTAGTCAGTTCATGGTGGAACCTAAGAGGGCGCATTGGGTAGCAGCCAAACATGTTCTTAGGTATATACAAGGAGCAGTCGAGCATGGACAACCAGAGGAAATGACATCAGGCTGAGTGGGTTCACAGACGCAGATTACACTAGAAGTTTAGTAGATTGGAAAAGTACAACTAGGTACTATTTCAATATTGGATCAGGAATGACCTCCTCATGTAGTAGGAAACATAAATCCGTGGCTCTGAGCTCAGCTGAAGCAAAATATATGGCAACTAGCACAACTTCGTGTGAAGCCATATGGCTTAGGAAATTGCTTGTGAATCTATTCAAGAGAAGGATGAAAGCGACCAGGATCATGTGTGATAATCAGAGTTGCATCAAACTCTTTGAGAATCCAGTATTTCATGATCGGTCGAAGCACATTGATATCAGGTATCACTTTGTTAGAAACTGTGTTCAACGAGGAGCAGTACAGTTGAGGTACACTCCTACAGGAGAAAAGGTGGCAGACATCCTCACCAAGGCTCTAGGAAGAACAAAGTTTGTTTATTTAAGGGAGAAGACAGGGATGGTAAAGAATCCATTTCAATAACAGAAATGGATAAGTGTCAGGAGTACAGATGCAGTAGTGGCATTGGCAGTGTCATGGGCAGCAGTATAGGAAGCAACAGTGCAGGGGATGTGAGGCAACAGACCAAGCATCATCACAGGTACTAATGTTGAAGATCAGTGTGATGTTTCTATTGTGAAGCATTGCTAGAGCGCATTCCTCGCTAAGAGGAAGTATTAATTTTGGTAGCATCGGATGTACTCTAGACATGAAAATTGGTGGAGAGGCCAAGGCAGATGAGATCTCCAAGACCCTGAAATCGTTTTGAGAAATTTCCATCCAGATCAGAAGTTATTAAAATAATTAATATTTTTAATGGGTTCCTAAGTCTAAACTTAGGAAAATAAAAATATTAATGGGTATTAATAAAGATAAGGGTGAGAAGTTTCTAAGAGACAAGAATCAAGTCTGTTTTAATCTTAGCCGTTGATTAGAGACTTAATCTTGGCTATTGATTCATCAATAGGAAAAGTATAAGAGAAGACTTGAGGATCATTTGGAGAAACACGGACAGATACTCAGTGTCTCTAGGAAAATCGATTCTCAAGTAAAGGAGATCGATTTCAAAGGGAGAGTTGTCGGGTGGAGGAAGAGGAGGGCATCAATAGAAGGCAATGTCTGAGGAGGAGGTGACGCAGGGAGAGTGGGAGACAACACAATCCAGAGGAGAGACGCAACCCTCACGCAGGCTGACGCAAAGGGACGTCGAGCCACACAGAGGTGACGCAGGAGTGGGAGCAGGGTCTCCAAATTGTCAAAAAGTCTCAAAGGGAAAGTCTTAGGTGTTTTCTTTCCGTTTCTCTGTAAAATCATTCCTTGTAAAAGTAATTGTTGTTGAAGATTGATAAAGCCCTCATCTGTTGCACCGGTTTTCCCACATTGGGTTTTCCCGGGGACAATTGTCCAAAAACTATTGTGTTGATGTCATTGGTTCTTGTGCATGTATTTTTCTCTGGGTAATTGTGTGATAACTGCAGTAGAATTTATTTTAATATTTGTTTAAGGGATTTTGTAAAAAACTTATTGTGAATAATAAGTAGGTGAAATAAATCAATTGCTGCAATAGATTTCAGTTTAGAAATTTTCACACACATGTGGCCTCTAGCATAGCATATATTTATCATGGAAAATTTGATGTTTGAGCATGTTTAATTCATTTACGAGGGATTGTTGGGGCTCTTGAGACCTATCTAGTCTCGAGGATTTGTAAGAGATAAAGGCATTACTTTATGTTTTAAGAGCTTCTATTGGATGAGGAGGATGTTTGATCTCTCATATAAATAAGAGAAGCACTCACTTGTAAATCATTGCTACTTAGGAAACACATTACCACTTGTCTAATTTTACTCTTTCCTTTTAGTTATAGATGGTAACTAGTGCACCTCGTTAAGGAGATGATCTCGTGGATCACTTTGCACTTCTACATATATCCTTAGGTAGGGTTTATGGCAACAAATTATTTCTTCAGTAAGTGGTCAATGTAGATTTTTTTGGAATTTTGTTCATGAATGATTGTTAAGTTTGATTTTACTTCTCTAGTGGTGGTGGTGCATCCTTTCATATTGTTCTAAAAAGATTGATTATTTTAAACACTAGGAAGATTTCTAGTGGAGAACCTTCCCATGAATCTTTTTGAACCTTCTAAGGGACTAGGCTGATCCACTGGCGTTTATAGGGGACAACCCTAGTTATCACACTAGATTTACTTACATCTCTTCAGGTGAGTCCTTGTCGAACCACATATGACTAGGAAAATATAGTAGGCACTAGTCTTCTTTGAATAGTCAATCGTAAAACTAAAAATTTGTCTTTTATTTCATGTTTTAGGGTTAGATTAGGGTTTACAACAACTTTACTTAAATTTCAGGAATCAAAAGATCTAGATGTTTTGGGTAATTGTGCATCTACTAGAACTAACAACACTTATGTGATCATATTTTGTATTGTTGATATCATTTAAAACCTATGTTGCATGAGCTTCTGGTACGTAACTACTTTGGTACATGGGAACAAGTATCTGGTACAGCTAAAAGCTTTGCCCAAATTTACAGGAAACGTCAAGTTGGGAGCGGCAATAATATATATTATAATTTAAAATTTTTAAATTTAATATATTATATATATATATATTATATATATATATATAATTAAAGTGTATAGATTGAATGTACATACCAAATTAAATTTTTTAAATGATTCAAGAGACATCCATAAAAAGATAAAACCAAAACTAAAAGCCACACAAATCATATTGATGTTCATACCAGAAAAAAGGAAAAAGCTTATAGTACATAATCAAAATGCCCAAGAGCCAAAATATAGAAACAAAAATACAAAGCTTAAGATGATCATAGAGTGTGATCTTCAACATAAAGGAGATCCAAATAAGTTTGAACCTCACTAGGTACTCGATCAACATCATCATCATCAAATGCAACAATGCCATCTAAAGGTATGCCAACCAATCATGCATTTGGTAAAGGATTGTCACATCATCATCAATTTGGGCAACATCTTTAGCATTCACATCCCATCGTGCAACATGTCCTAAATATTCAGGTAGCTTCCTTGAATGAAGTTGAAGACTACTATGCACATAAACAAGTTTCTTCGCTCTCTTAGAGGTAAGTCTATTCCTCTTAACAGAAAGGATGAAACTATAAGTAGACCAATTCCTTTCAGCAACTAAGGAACTAGCAACTTGAGATAGAAAACATGAAGCAAGCTTTCGGAGCTCTAGGATTTGCCCCCCATACATTCTCGACCATCCAAGGGGTTAATTCTGAGCATAATGCTTGATATCCCTCTTTGCATCTTGGCTAATGCAGGAGGGCTTAATGTACCAAAATCATTTATTGCTCTCGTATCACACTTACTTCATCAACTGTGTACATCTTAGTTATAGCATCAAGAAACCCTTGTTTTACCTCTTCGTCATCAATAGGAAGAACTCTATTCAATCTTTCCATATACACCTTTGGATTAAGGGCATATGCAGCCATGTGAAGGGAGGTATTGAGTTTAATCCATCTTTTCTCTATCAACTTATGGATTTCATGGAAAATCTCCAAAGAAGGGTTTCTTTGGCGAATGATGTGCCCACCATGGTATCGGTACATTCATATATTTCTCCAAGAGCAGGAGAATCTGAATCAACATACCTAATCAACTCCACAATTGGAGCCGTGAAAGAGACAACATGTCTACAATCAACCCACCAATCCTCACTAAAAAGCATTTCTCTTATTTTCTTTGCTTGAGGTGACTTAGACTTGGTCCATGCATTCCACTCTGAAGAAACAACAATGGCTTGTAAAGGTGCATAGACCTCAACCATGCGCTCAAGCAAAATAAAGTATGTGGCATATCTTGTTTCAACAGGTTTTAAAAACTGCCTTTTTGAATACATCCTATCAATTACCAAGGAAGCATGGTGGTTGCAACTGAACATTTGTGCCTCCTTCAAATCTGAAATGATTTTTGCAATCCACTGTATTTTAAGAGATTGTTAAGGGCATGTACACACCAAAGAGTCCAAATGATATGCCTATATCGACTTTGGATCATCAATCCTACTGCTCTACAAACAAGTGCCACATTTGTGCTAACATGTACCACATTTGAAGGACCAACCTCATCAATTGCATGTTTCAACATTTCAAACATGAAAGTAGCATCCTTAGTTTTTCCACTAAAATCAAATGCTTTTAAAAACTAAGGCCCTTCCAGTGATGTGACAATAACATTCAACAAAGTTTTTTGTTGAATATCTATCCAACCATCCATGACAATTGAACAACCTAAATGAGCCCAAGATTGTTTGAGGTCCTCCATAAGTCCATGCATTCTAGACAGCCCTCTATCTAACAATCAAGTCCTCATTTCGTTGTAACCTGGGGGTGCATATCCTGTCCCTACAGCTATGATTTTTCTCACCATTTTTTTATAGTATTCTAAACAAGTGGCATAAAAAATTCCATTTGCCATAAAAAAATCTGCTATGACATCATCTGCTTCATCCCTATGCAAGACATTGTACATCTTTTGAATGGATTCACTTCCACTAGTTCGCCTAGTACTAAAACCCCTTGAGTAGTCTCAATTTGGATGTGACTTTGTTCATTTATACATTGGGATGGATCTTATTAGGAGATACAATGCTACTATCACATTCATTGCTTCCATTTGCTGGAATTTCTAAGTTTAACCCGTTAGAAATGTACTATCTGGTTTATTTCTTCCTACTTGTTTAATTACTTAACAAGTTATTTACCATCTAAACACTGAAAATAAACACAAATACAATATCAACATCTATAGATCATGAATTGAAAGAAAACAAGCACACATGTGACACCGTTATTTTTGGACCAATGTCCTCGGAAAAACCCAATGCGGGAAAACCAGTGCAGCTATTCAGAGGGTTATTTCCTCTGCCCTCTGTGTGGATGACACAGTTTCTCTGGGCTCTGCATAGCCTAGACTAACTGTTGCTCTTGTAGAAATTCTCACTATAGATCACCTGATAATGCAATATACTAAAGCAAAATACCTGATCTACTTCTACAAACAAACTTGCAGAAGCTTAATCGATTTTGAGCAAGATCAAATAGAACACATATAACAGAGAATAAGAAATCAATCACACATGAACGCAGAAGAATACTCTGGGGAAAGCCTCAGCTAAAAACCCCGATCTTTGTATTATCATACAAGTGGAAATATCTCAGGATTACACAAAGTTTTGGCTCACAAACTATCCAACTCTCAGTACAATCCATCACTGCTGCTCATAGACAGTCAAAGGCTTCTCACAAACCTTCTCCTCTGCCCTCAAAGCCTTCTATTTTCTTGCGCAGTTTCTGCTCGGTCCTCAAGCTGCCACCTGTGTGTAATAATCCCTCACACACTGCTCTGACCTCTGAAATAACTGCACAAACCTGAAGGAGATGAATTCCTTCTGCATGGATGAGTTTCCTTTATAGGAAAATTCCTTCAACTGATAGTACATTGTCCCTTCCTTTAATCTCAACTGGGTCTTTCTCTGAACTAACATGCATGAGTTATTTATGAGAGAATATTCGGTTATCTGGAGAACACTAGTTGCATGCATGCATGCATTAACTGACTGAACTCACAATTAGTTCCTCCAATTGTTTGGAACTAATTTAACTAGACTTAACTCAATTAACTGAGCTAACTAATTACAACTCAAAGTACAACTCATCCTGATCTCCTTAATCAAGGGATAACCTCCTCAATCAACGGAGAAACGTCTTCACATAGACTTCATGTTTGATTTCCTACAACTAATTAACTCAAGATGAATTAATTAATTATTTTACAAACAGCGGTTAAGATCAAATTCGAATTTTACTTCTCAATTTTAGTTTAGGGACTAACTAAAATTGGAATCTATCCCGAAATGCTATTTATAGCAATGCTATTTTTAGCACTTCCATTTTTCATTCCTTGTTGCTATGTCTAACACTAGTACCTGAACTACTATTTATAGCAGTGCTATTTTTAGCATTTTTTGTTGCCATTTTCAACACTCCCTTTCAACAAGAAAGGCATTCAACTCAAACCTAATCCTAAACCTTTGGAATGTTTTCCATACAACACTTCTCTCAAGTGTTGTTGCTCTAGCAACTCTAGGAACACAAAAAATATCCAACCTGAATTAGAATGATGCCTCTGTCATCAAAGTCTTTGACTTTTATTGCCTCCGTCGACTGAAAACTATGCACCTTTGTGCTCTTCAGTATCTGACTGCTCTAGCCTCTATCACTTTGATCTCTGACTGCATCAATAACACTGATTCCTCCCGCTAAATATGTGATGTTGTTGGTCCTATCTCCCAGCACTGCATCCGCACTACACCTCCTCTCATCATGTTGCATCGTGTTGCACTGCCACTCAATTACCGAGAAGTAAGTAACTGATCTCCCAGCTGACCTCCCTGTTGGGCTAGAAACACCCTCTGAAGCTGTAGCTCCCTCTGTCGCTGACAAGTGCTCCCTCTCTGACCTTTGTGCTGCGGCAACACTCCTTGCATCTTGCATCGTTGCACACCACTCTGTGCCATCCTGCACTGGTGCAACACTCCTGTGCCTCTTGCATTGTTGTAGCCTGCTAGCTCTGCACTGTCTTGGGATTCTTGCACTGTAGCTCTGTCCACATCCGTCTCTACCCACTCATCTAGTCCTGCTACTTCTCATTGGGGCTCCCATAGCAAGGTCTAATCCAAGAGGCTGGGTACCTCAAGGATCCTACCCCTATTTCAGCCTTCTTGGGCCTATCACTCCACATCGCCCCACTTCCCACCTAGAGGGTATGGATGCATGTGATCCCTTGGCTGACTTGGCTTGAGATTTCCCCCTACTGGAGGTCTCTGCATGAGTGGAAGCCTCCACTCGATCTCCTCTCGGCTTCCCAGTTGTGGCTACTCCACAACCTCCTGAAATTGCTTCATCAATTGTGGCTCCTCCACAATTGTCTGAGACTTCTTCTGGTGCTGCATGTTGAGAGGTAATTTAGTCTCCGTCTCAACCACCAAGTATCTAACCTTTGCCTTGCTCCTATGCATCTTGAACCTCAAGAGCATATAGGTTTTTGGCTAGCACACCATCTTTCCCACCGTCATGAAATTTTCTAGAAAAAGAGCTGATTTTAAATCAGCAATATCTCCCACATCCGAACTCTGATTCAGCCATTTTTTTTTGAATTTGGGTATTTTTTCACAAGGAATCTAGATCTGCTATTTGTTTATGAAAATTTTGCACAAAAAAATTTTCATATCTGCTCTGAAAACTCGCGGCACAAAACTCAAAACTTCGAAATCTCCTCTAGTATATTGTTTCTCGCTTTGATCACCTTTACTCTGATACCATGTAGAAATTCTCACTGTAGATCACCTGATAATGCAATATACTAAAGCAAAATACTTGATCTACTTCTACAAACAAACTTGCAGAAGCTTAATTGATTTTGAGCAAGATCAAATAGAACACATATAATAGAGAATAAGAAATCAATCACACATGAACATAGAAGAATACTTTAGGGAAAGCCTCAGCTAAAAACCCCGATCTTTGTATTATCATACAAGTGGAAATATCTCAAGATTACACAAATCTTTAGCTCACAAGCTATCCAGCTCTCAGTACAATCACTCATTGCTGCTCATAAACAGTCAGAGGCTTCTCACAAACCTTCTCCTCTGCCCTCCAAACCTCCTATTTCCTTGCACAGTTTCTCCTTGGTCCTCAAGTTGCCACTTGTGCATAATAATCCCTCACACACTATTCTGACCTATGAAATAACTGCACAAACTTGAAGGAGATGAATTCCTTCTACATGGATGAGTTTTCTTAATAGGAAAATTCCTCCAACTGATAGTACATTGTCCCTTCCTTTAATCTCAACTGGGTCTTTCTCTGAACTGACATGCATGAATTATTTATGAGAGAATATTCAGTTATTTGGAGAACACTAGTTGTATGCATGCATGCATTAACTGACTGAACTCACAATTAGTTCCTCCAACTGTTTGGGACTAATTTAACTGGACTTAAATCAATTAACTGAGCTAATTAATTACAATTCAAAGTACAACTCATCCTGATCTCCTTAATCAAGGGACAACCTCCTCAATCAATGGAGAAATTGTTGCATGTCTTCACATAGACTTCATGTTTGATTTCCTACAACTAATTAACTCAAGATGAATTAATTAATTATTTTACAAACAGCTGCTAAGATCAAATTCGAATTTTACTTTTCAATTTTAGTTCAGGAACTAACTAAAATTGGAATCTATCCCGAAATGTTATTTATAGCAATGCTATTTTTAGCACTTCCATTTTTCATTCCTTGTTGCCATGTCCAACACTGGTACCTAAACTGCTATTTTTAGCATTTCTATTTTCAACATTTCTTGTTGCCATTTTCAACAACTCTCGCTCCCTCTGCTTCTATGCTAGTCTCCCAGTATTGTCCCTGCCTCTCTGCCTCGTAATCGCTACCCCTCCCTGCTGATCACTTGTTCACTTTTTCTTAGCAACACCGCTCTAGCAAAATGAATGACTGATCACTCTGGTGTATTCCTCAACTGACCCTCAAGCCTTCTGTTATACTTTTCTCGTTGGTCCATCAACAGTGGAGATTACATCTCTAATCAACTACTAAGATTAGATTTGGTTTGATCCATGACTTTTGGAACCTTCTAATCCAGTTTTATATTAATACCCATTAATATTTTATTTTTCCTAAGTTTAGACTTAGGAACTCCGTTAAAAATATCAATTATTTTAATATCTCCCAAATTGGTTAGAATCTACTCAAACCAATTCTGGGTCTTGGAGATCTCATGTGCTTTAGCCTCTCCAACAATTTTCATGGCTAGAGCACATACGATGCTACCCCAACTCAACACTCCCTCTTAGTGAGGATTGTGCTCTAGTAATACTCCACACTGAGCATCACTCTGATTATCCAGCATCGGTCCTTGTGTTGATGCTAGGCCTTCCCGTCCAACATCCTCTGCATCCTGTACTGCTACCCATGGCCTTGCCATTGCCACTGCTACATCTGTATGACAGCTCCTTCTACATCCATGTTGTTGTTGGTCCATTCTCCCAACGCTGCATCTGCATTGCATCCCCTCTTATCATGTTGCATCTGCATCTACACTACATCCCCTCTCATCATGTTGCATCGTGCCACTACATACTGCTACTGCACTGCAAATCAGTTACTGAGAAGTAAGTCACTGATCCACCCAACTTTTGGCATCCATGTCAGCCTAGAAACACTCCCGATGCTGAAGCTCTCTCTACCGCTAACAAGTGCTCCCTAACTGACCTTTGCATTGTAGCAACAACTCCTTGCATCTCGTGCTGTTGCACACCTCTCTGTGCCATCCTGGACTGGTGCAACACTCCCGTACCTCTCGCATTACTACAACCCGCTAGCCTCGCGCTATCCAGGGACTCCTGCACTGTAGCACTCTCTGCTGCTCCATCCGCATCCATCTCTAACGACATTCGTTAGTCCTGCTACTCCTCTTCGAGGCTCCCGTAGCAAGGTATAATCCAAGAGGTTGGGTACCTCAAGGATCCTGCCCCTCATCACCTGTAGTACTCTTGACTACAACTCGATGTCTCCCCACTTCTTCTCAAGTGGCACATGAGCACTCATGGCACAAAGAACCAACAGGATCTTGGCCTTCCAAATGACAAAGTTGGATGTCTCATCCAACCTGTCTTGATCCCTCAATCCATTCATGGCCATCTCTCTACTCTTCTGTCGACTCCTCCGAGTCTCTCTAGTTCTCGTTTGGAAGTTCTCTTCCAGACTCACTTTAAGTTCTGATTTTTCTCCTGGAAATCCTTTGCCAACTGTCAAGTTGCTCCTCTCCGATCGTCTGTGCAATTGCAACACTGATCCGAATTCCTTGGCTAGAAATCCGTCTCGAAAACAACACCCTCTACCTTGGTCTTGCCCTGTTAGGTATTGTTCTAACCACAGTACCCCACCAACTTCGCTCCTGCAAACTGCCCATAGCTTCCTTCGCCCCAGCAATTAAAGGATTGAGCCTCTTGGCTTTGTGCAATCTTAGCATCGGCAAAAAAACTCCCTCAGCCCTCCTAGCCTCTGCGTGGCTCTGCGTGAGCCTCTCTCTACCCTCCTCAGCCTCTGCACTGGCCTCTCTCTAGCCCAGACTGGTGATGCAGTAGCTCTGTGTCAACCCTTCCTCTATCACTTCTGCAAAAATCAACTACTGTCACTCAGGACAGCTGATTCTGCTGCAAATGCCCTGCTCAGCTGATGCCTTCAGTTTTCCTGTGATCTGCAACCTTGCTCTGATACCATGTTGGAATTTCTAAGTTTAATTCGTTAGAAATTCTTCCTATACTATCTGGTTTATTTCTTCCTACTTGTTTAATTACTTAACAAGTTATTTACCATGTAAACACTGAAAATAAACACAAGTACAGTATCAACATCTACAGATCATCAACTGAAAGAAAACAAGCACACAAGTGACACTGTTATTTTTGGACCAATGTCCCCGGAAAAACCCAATGCGGGAAACCGGTGTAGTTATTCAGAGGGTTATATTATTATGCAGTTTATCGGAGTACAACAGGGTGCCTAAACCGGCTCACCCAACAAAGAAAAATACAGCGTAGCAATACCTCTATATTTGGAAACATGTATTCAGAAAACTTGTCCCACGAAACCCTCTCCGACACAACTGAAGCTCAGCGTTGGCTATTCTGGCCTCTGCATTAGCCTCCTTATGATCTGCTTCAGCCCTCTGAGGCACTTTGCAGCCTCGCGTCACTCCCTCTGCCCTCTGCATGGATGACACAGTGTCTCTGGGCTTTGCACTACCTTTGCTGGGCTCTGCACTACCTAGACTGGCTGCTGCTCTGGCTCTCTCTGCTTCTGTGCTGGTCTTCCCAGTATTGTCCCTACTTCTCTGCCTCGTACTCACTGTTGATCACTAATTCACTTTGCTTAGCAAACCCGCTCTAGCAAAATGAATGACTGATCACTCTGGTGTATTCTCCAATTGACCCTCAAGCCTCCTCTTATACTTTTCTTGTTGGTCCATCAATGACCGAGATTACATCTCTAATCAATGACTAAGATTAGATTTAGCTTGATCCATGACTTTTGAAACCTTCTAATCCAGTTTTATATTAATACGCATTAATATTTTATTTTTCCTAAATTTAGACTTAGGAACTCCGTTAAAAATATTTATTATTTTAATATCTCCCAAACCGGTTAGAATTTGCCCAAACCATTTCTGGGTGTTGGAGATCTCATGTGCTTTAGCGTCTCCACCAATTTTCATGGCTAGAGCACATCCGATGCCACCCCAAATCAACACCATTGGCTTTCATGTGAAGCATAGTCATCTCCATTCTTTGCTCAAGGCTGCATGTGCAACCCTTCAATCCTAACTCACGTATGCCCAAAAGATGATGCCATACTCTTATATAGCTACCTTTAAAGACATGGTCACACAAAGTTCATTGCCCTTCCTCACAGCCCCCACTAGTTTTTGCCTTGTTCTGTGTTATCTTTTTCATGAATTTCATTAAGGGCTTCCAGGAAATGTTGCGTGATTGCTTGTGGACACCTATTGTTGTCTCTGTATTTTGTTCTTGAACTTGTGGGGCTTGTGGAGGTAGTGAAGGTCTCATCCTGTTGTTGTTGTCACCACTTTCACTTCCCAACCCTCTATTCATGGTATCAATATTGAAATTCACATTAAAATATAACAAAAATTATAAGTAAAACAATACATTTTACATACATATATGACAAAGAATACTAATATTTAAATTTTCAATTTGCAAATTCTCAAAAAATATAGCCAATATAAAAATTTTGAAGGCCTGAATAAAATGTTTAGATAATGAATTATAATTATTAAATTTTCAACCTTGTAGATATCAGAAACTGAGAAATCAAACAATAGAACAAAATATTTGTAAGTCTTTTTGGACACAAATTGTCAAAGTTCTAGGGAAGCGGAACTACATCTTTTTTCAACAAGGATCGGATCACATATCAACAGTCCACGTGTCATGGTCATCCCATTTTGCAAGTTATATATTGTAAATGATCATAGTAAACTTGAGTCTATGTAACAACCTAAGTAAGCCTATAATTTGATGACGAATTCCATCCTAAGATGTTTTTTTAACCTCGCTGATTACCTATGTTTTTCGACACAGCTAACCAGAGGAGCTTTTTCCCTCCAGCGTAAACCTCAAAGCTAGGGGTAAATTTATTATCGAATTTCTTATTACTTATTATCAAAGATTCTCTTATTACTTATGTCTCCAAACTTGAAACATCAAAAGAAATCTATGATAAACTAGTAGAGCTATTCTCGATAAGCACAACTAGAGAAGTGATATCTCTACGAAATGAATTGTACAAGATGAAGATATGAAAGGAAGGAATAGCTCCCTACTTCATGAAGATCTTTGAGATGAGGGATCAACTTCAAGAGTTAGGGGAAGTCATGTCTGACAGAGAAATGACAATTGTAGTACTCAATGTTCTACCTGAGGATTGGGGCAATGTCACATCAAACATATATGCCAATAAGGAAGCTACCACACTAAGTGAAATGTGGTCTCTATGCAATATAGACGAAACAAGACTCAAAGCAAAAGAGGATGTGGGATCAAAGGAGCAAGCATTTGCTACCATGGCCAAGAGAAAAGGAAAAATTGGCAAATTTGGTCCACAAAGAACAAAGAACAAAGGTATGTCCAAATCCAATGCTATGGATGCCAAGAATATGGACACTATAAGAGGAATTGTCCTAAACTAAAGAAGGACTCAAGAAATGAAAGAAGAAGACAAGAAGCAAAAGAAGGAAGATCCTCCGGATCTCTACTATGACTAAATCTACTTCTTTACTTAAAGTTTTCTTTCAAAGTTTTGAGTAGTATAGGAGCATGTAGGAATAGAATAAAATTGCATGGCTAGAAACATCTTCTAGAATCTAGAAGCATGATGTACATAGAGTTCAAAATACTCTTGTAGAAGGAGCATTTATAAATAGAACTAAATGCATGGTTAGAAATATCTTCTAGAGTATAGGAGCATGGTAGATATAGCTCAAGATATTCAAATAGAAGGAGCATACCTAGAATAGGACCTCATCCACAATGAAAGAAAATTGATCATGATTAAGAATCTTAGAAGACCTCCATCATCAAAAGGAAAGAAACATTTGTAGGGTAAGGGTCTTCAAGATCCTATGATGGAATCTTCAAAAGAAGATTCATAAAAAAAGCATACGTCTCATTGGGAATCCCATTCATGAGATTCAAAAAATGGATGATATGCAGGCAAGCTAAGATCAAGCAAGAAGGGCCACACCAAGGACAAACAAATGAAGCTAAGTTGATCAAAGGAGAATCCAGATGAGGTATGTATGCATCAAAGTTTAGTCATGTTATCATTTGTATATTATTGATTCATGGGAATAGTTCTATAACATGATCAAGTAGGAAAGAATCTCTTTCACCAATGACATGCTTGAAGGCATGTACTACAATACAACGAAAGTCAGAAAAAGAAAATACTCACATAATAAGTATAAGATTGCTAACTAAGAAGCAAGTAAAGAAGAAATGTTGACTAGCCGTATAAACAAGCAATGAACAAGTGCTCTCACAAGGAGCGGAAAGTGGTTGACCAATCTATCCAAGAAGAAGCAAGTGAAGAACGAGATCAAGCATGTGAAGAACACCATGATCACAAAGAATCACTATCTGACAAAGATCCATTGAAGACATCTCCCGAAAGAAGGTAGGACAACTCTGACTAAGAAAAGAAAAGATTAAAAGACCCTTGACACCTATGAAGGCCTTGGAGATATGAAAGGTATAGATAACTGATTCTACTCTACGAAGATGTCATGATGAAGAAGCCATCCAGCAAAAGCACCATTTAATGTTGAAGAAATATCAGGATGAAGTCATGAAGGACTACTAGATAAAAGCATGGGAACAAGCAAGTACAAAGAAACATCCATCTGAAGAGCAGTCCGAAAAATAGACAAGATGACAAGGAATAAATAGATGACAAGAGAATGATGTGTGACAAGAAGGCTACTTTCCACGAAGGAAGCAATGACGAGGAAAGTGATCGATGGATGGTGCCCTACCAAGAAGAAGTTCGAACAAAGACTTCATGACATCAAGGAAGGAAGGAGATCAAGCAGCTGGAGGACCCACGAAGAAGAAGTTTCTCGTGAATGGACAAGTCCCTAGCTAAGAGGGAGTTATAACAAGTTCCGAATTACAAAGGAAATTGGACAAGTAACTTGTCAAAGGATACTTGGGCATGTCTTCCTCGATTGAGAGGAAGTGATCGACACAACATTCTTGTCTTCACTTGGGAAGAAAGAATGGGAGGATTGGGTAATCATCTGGCATCCGATACTCTTTGAGGATGTGTAGGGCATCCAACATAAGAGTAGGCAAGAGGACCGATATTCTTTGAGGGCTGGGAACCCAAGATAAGAATAGTCCTAGAAGGTCATACTCAGCGAGTGTTGATTTTGGATAGCATCAGATATGCTCTAGCCATGAAAATTGGGGGAGAAGCTAAAGCATGTGAGATCTCCAAGACCTAGAAATCGTTTGGGCAGATTCTAACCGGTTTGGGAGATATTAAAATAATTATTATTTTTAATGGAGTTCCTAAGTCTAAACTTAGGAAAAATAAAATATTAATGGGTATTAATATAAAAATAGGTTAGAAGGCTCCAAAAGTCATGGATAAAGCCAAATCTAATCTTAGTCATCGATTAAAGATGTAATCTCGGTCGTTGAAGGACCAACAAGAAAAGTATAAGAGGAGGCTTGAGGGTCAGTTGGAAGACACACTAGAGTGATTAGTCATTCGATTTACTAGAGCGGGGTTGCTAAGTAAAGTCAAATCAGTGATCAGCAGCGACAGGTAGTGAGCACTGGACAGAGAGGCAGAGATAGTGCCGAGAGACCAGTGCAAAGGCAGAGAGGCAAACGTAGAAGCCAAAGCAGGCCACGCAGAGCCCAGTAGAGACAGTGTAGAGGCCAGAGGGCCTGCGTCATCCACGCAGAGGGTAGTAAGAGTGATGCAGAGGGTCCCAAAGGCTGCGTAGTGCCTCAGAGGGTTGACGCAAAGGGTTCTGAGGCTGACACAGTGCTTCAGTGTTGCTAGAGAGGGTTTTGTTTTCTAAATACCTGCTTCCAAATAGAGACGTATTACTGTTGGTTATTTTTCTCTGTCAGGTGAGCTAGTTAGGCACCTAGTTGTACTCAAGGATATACTGCATAATAATAAACCCTCAGAATTGTTGCACCGGTTTTCCTGCATTGGGTTTTTCTGGGGATGAGTTGTCCAAAATAACGGTGTCACTTGTGAGTTTGTTTTCTTTCAGCTTTTGTTCTGTAGATGATTGAGACTCTATTGTGTTTATTTCGTTATTTATATGTTTTAAATAACTTGTTCGTAATTAACAAGTAGAAGAAATAAACCAGAAGAATACAGATTAAATTTCTAACGGATAGACTTAGAAATTTCAACATGGTATCAGAGCGTGGTTGCAGATCACAGGAGAGTTGAAGACATTAGCTGAAGCATAGCATTTGCAGCAGAAAACAACCGTCCCAAGTGACAAAAGTTGTTCCTTGTAGAAAGCGACACAAGAAGGATTGACGCAGAGGGACTGCGTCATCAGTCCGGGCTAGAGAGAGGCTAGTGCAGAGGCTGAGGAGGGTAGAAAAAGGCTCATGCAGAACCGCACAGAGACCAGGAGGGTTGACACAGTTGGCTAAGGGAGCATTTTTTACAGTGTCGGGATTGCGCAGAGCCTACAGGCTCAGTCCTTCAAATGTTGGGTCATAAGAAGTTATGGGAAGTTTACGGGAGTGAACCTAATGGGGTATTGTGGGCAGAACAGTACCTAACAGGGAAAAACCAAGGTAGAGGGAGTTGCTACCAAGGCAGATTTCTAGCCAAGGAATCTGGATCAGTGTTGTAGGTGCACAGAAGATCGGAGAGGTGTGACTTGATGATTGGCAGGAGGATTTCTAGAAGGGAAATCGTGACTCAGAGGGAATCTAGTAGAGAACTTTCAGGCAGGAAGTAGAGAGACTCAGCAAGAGTCAAAGAGAGAATTCCGAAGGGAAGTAGAGAGACTCGGAGGAGTCAACAAGAAGAGCAGAGAGATGACCATGAATGGGCTAAGGGATCAGGACAGGCTAGACGGGGCATCGAACTTTGTAGTCTGGAATGCAAGGATCCTTTCCATTCTAGATAGACATCACATCAAGGCTTTCGCCTTGAGAATAGTGGCGATCCCATTTGACCCGACTAATAATGAAAAGTACGAGGAGGCAATGGCCAACGTGAAATGCATCATCTTTGATGGGGTCAAGGATCATTTGGCCCAACATATCGCCGAGAAGGTGTACCAGCATACTTCCGTGTAGAGGAAGATATTACTTGAGAATCAGTTGCGGTCATACTAGATGCAGAAGGGGGAGTAGATAGATCACTTCCTCGGTCGGTTGAAGGAGATTCAGGACCAACTGACTTCCATAGAGGCCACGCCGGATAAGGAGATGTTAGTGAGGACCGCTCTAAACGCAGTCTCCGAGGAGTGGGAGACATTTGTCTAGAGCATTCTAGGTAGGGCATATCTTCCAAATTGGGAAGAATTGTGAGCAGCTCTTCGTCAAGAAGAGATTAGACAGCTGAGCAAGACGGGAAGTGGCAGCAAAGGAGTCCAGAACAAGAAGGAAAAGGAAGAGGATGCAACTCTGGCATCTGTGGGAAAGCAGAACAAGAAGAAAAAGGACCTCTCCAAGGTCAAGTGCTTCAACTGCGGGGAACTGGGTCATTATGCGAACCAGTGTCCGAGGAAGAAGAACAACAGAGAGGCATTTGACTCTAAAGCAGCGCCAGCAAAGGTGGAAAAGGAGTTAGAGGAGGATGACGATTGTGCCATGAGTGCTCATGTACCTCTAGAGAAGAGGTGGGGAGACATCGAGCTGTAGTCAGAAGGACTACAGGCGATGACTGGTAGGATCCTTGAAGTACGCAACCTCTTGGATTATACCTTGCTGTGGGAACCCCGAAGAGAGAGTAGTAGGACTGGTAGATGTCAGTAGAGACAGATGTAGATGAAGCAGCGGAGAGTGCTACAGTGCAGGAGTCCCCGGGCAGCGTGAGGCTAGGAAGCTGCAGCAGTGCGAGAGGCATAAAGAGTGTTGCGACATGTTGGAAATACTAAGAGGAGGGGTGAATCAGTGTTTCTTTTTCCGACTATTGTTTTACAAGTTAAAACATATATATTCAAAACACAAGATGAACAAGAAGCATAAATGCTTTTATTAATATAAACTGCTCAATAAAATAGATACAATATATAGATGGTTGCAATCAGTTGCCAAGCACTAACTTGGACTTTTGTGAGGCTCCAACCTCCAAAGCTCCAACTCTATTTTGCCAAGACACCAATCCTAGACTTAGGAGCACCAACTCCCAAGGACATCAATCCTTCCATTTCCTGAGACACCAGTCCCAAGGACACCTATCCTTCCTACTTCAAAGGAACCAATCCCAAAGGACTCCTATCCTTCTTACTTTTGAGGCATCATCCCCAAGAACTCCAATCCTTCTCACTTCTGAGATACCAACCCCAAGGGTTCCAACCCAATCTTTTCAAGGCATGTTTGGTAGTAATCTTCTGCTCTCAGAACTCTTCTCTGCTGAGTTTTGTCTGTTTACAGCTTCACTGTAGTCTCCAAGCTACAACATCAATGACAAACAATCTTCTTATGAAGTAGTCTTCCCAATTCTTCATACTACCCACACAGAGTGTCCAGTACCCTTCATGACTTCTGATAATGTCTTCACACAGCTTTAGTCAGTCTATCGTTAGCTGCACTAAGCTCTGCATAAAGACCAACTTCCTGTTCAAGCTTATGTTCTCTGTTGACTACCCCCCTTCGACTGTCTGCCGCCTGTTGGCCCTTCGGCCCTCTTTCTATTCTGTTGGATCTTCTCACTCCTTCTGTCTCCTCCAGCTTATTTTCCACAGTGTTCAACAACCTTCAACTACGTTGAACAACTGCTCATTGTTCTCTGCTTTTTCTATTTTATTCGTTCCCCATGCCTCTGTCTCCCGGTTTCCTCTCTTCGTTGGCCCTTTGGCTTCCTCAACGCTCGCTTGCTTCTTCGGCTTCCCAGCTTTCAGTTTCCTCTGCCTATTCATGCTCACAAGACACGTTAAGTCATGAGACAGAACCGAATCATACATAGAGAACACATATACAAAACATTGTAACAACACTCCTTTTTTAATGATGGCAGGCATACACAGAGTCGGCATAGTTTAACAGACAGCCACGTCCCAATCACAATCGCAATCGGCTTGATTCAGCCTCCTGAACTATTAGGAGCATTATTGTATTGCATTTCTGCCTCAAAGGCCCGCGCACGGCAAATATCAGAGAGATAATGGTCTTCCCCTTTCGGGACCCAAAAACCCTCCAAAATGTTAAAACTGCGATTTTCCGCCTTTTACACAATTATATGGCTTCTACAACAAATCCAAATCTGACCGATCGGACGGTCAAGATCCAATCGTAGTATCGACAATCGGCATCACAAGGCTCTCAACTATCGACGCTTTTTCCTTTGGTCCGATGCGATATCGTTGGTCGCTATTGGCGATCCGCAATAGTCGCTTCAATATATGTATATCCCGCTTCGATACGCTAATCCGATACAAATCGGCAATCGCAAGCTGTAAGGGTTTGGGCCACTCCACTTAAGCGATGTGGTAACACCGCCGGACCCGATAGTACTCGACACTCCCTTTCATAAACTTTCAAATCCACCCTTTTGAATTAGCTAAGTGTTTTAGCGCGATTCCCTTTGGAAAATGACTCTCGGCGATGCGACGAGGACATACACACAAGCCCGATGCGATTGGGGTTTACAGACCCGATGGCAATAAAACTCCACTCTATAACCGCTTGAGGTCCAGATTCTCTGTTAAACGTGTTTTAGCCCGATACTTAGCGTATTTTGGGTATTTGCTCTGTGGAACTAGAATGAAAGATTGCGCTCACCAATCAATCCTTTTATGCGACGATTCTCTTAAAGAAACATGAAATACACAGGCCCACATTGATACTGCATGGATTTAAAAGGAAAACCAAACATTCGAGGCCTCCGTTTGCGTTAAATGCATATATATATGGTTTTCTCCTCCAATAATGTATTCTGCGCATACATATATACACTCTTCCTTTTCCGTTCCGATAGTGTATTTGCATATATGTCTAATTTCACGCATATGACCCTGTCTGCTCCCGTTAGCTCTGTCTGCTTCCTCTGTGGCTCCGATAGCTCTGTTTGCTACCTCCCATGGCTCTGTTTGCTCCCTCCGATGGCTCCGTTTATATATTGCGCCATTGGCTTTGTTTGCTCCAATGGTTGTTTGCATCCTCTGTTTATTCCTGTAACTCTGATAACTCTATTTTGGCATATATATCTATATCTATATATATATATTATATATATATATATAATATATATATATATATATATATATACATGGATATGGCTCCTCTTGGTTCTTCTTGGGTATGTACTACATGCAATGCTCCTTCGATATGGCAGTGTCTTTCAAAGACCTCCTTGCATATATGAATGCCTCTCTTGCTCTGATATCCTATGATAAGCTTTGATATGCCTCCTTTGGTAACTCCTTTCGCTTATGGCTTGGCTATCCTAATGGCCTTGCTCCTGTCTCTTCATGGATTTGTTCTGCGTCCCCTTGGCTTCATATCGTCATCTAGTATCCAGAATATTGCCATATTGACATCAATGACAACCTAGGTCAACAATCTCCCCCTTTGTTATTGATGGGAATCCCCCTATCAAACTGCTTTTGTTCTTCATGAATGGTAGATCTTCATGGGTCTGTGACTCCCCCTGTCATAGTGCTCTTCTTCTTTTTACTCAAGATAGAAGGATTGATGCTTTATCATCAATTAGCACATTATTCCCTCTTCATGTCTCAAAACTACTCTATCATGGCTTCAACAATGCTTAAAGATGCTCTACTTTAATGCTTTCATTTAGATTGCAAATGGCCATACACCAAGTGTCCAAGTCCAGGATTTTATGCTTCAATCCATATTGTTGTCTCCATAGGTAGAATTGAGAGACCTTCATAGACCGAATCAAGAGAAACTACCACCAAGATTGTCTATGTTGCTGTCTTTTTTTCAGATCTGAGTTCCTTTGTGTCACTGTGTTTCTCCTTTAGTGACTGCCATCCAGTATTCAACTTCACTGCATTTGGATGAAAAGGTGAGAGGTTGAGCCTTGCTATTGCTATATTTTCTCAGTAATCTGTATCAGCTTAAGTTATATTTGACTGCACATCATTCTCCTTTCTATGAGCCATCTTTTCCTTGTGTTCTTGTGCAAGTCTCTGCATGTTATTTCTGCTAGCAGATTTAGATATACAATCTATGACTGTCTTTTAAAATCATTCTGCTGATTTGCATCTTCATGAAATACTTCAGTTTTGATATAGGCTGCCAGCTGCTCTTACTTCAAACTCTATTCCAGATGTATCTGTTTGTTTGAAGCTTGGCTCTATCAATGTCTAGATTTTATCTGTTCTCACATTAAGCCCCTAAGTCAAGACATAAACTTCTGTGGCAAAAAGAGGTTTACAGCAGTGCGAGATACAGGGAGTTGTTGCAGCAGCGCAGAGGCGGTAGAGGGAGCACTTGTTAGCGGCAGAGAGAGCTTCAGCATCGAGAGTGTTTCTAGCTTGACAGGGATGTCAGTAGTTGGATGGATCAGTTACTTACTTCTCAGTAACTGATTTGTAGTGCAGTAGCACGATGCAACATGATGAGAGTCAGTTGCAGTGTTGGGAGAAAGGCCCAGCAGCAGCACGGATGTAGAGGGAGTTTCCGTATGGGTGCAACAGTGACAGGGCCATGGGCAGCAGTACAGGATGCAGCAATGCAGAGGATGTTGGGCGGGGATGCCTAGCATCAGCACAGGTACTGGTGCCATATAATCAAAGTAATGCTCAGTGAGGAGTATTACTAGAGCACAGTCCTCGCTAAGAGGGAGTGTTGATTTGGGGTAGCATCGGATGTGCTCTAGCCATGAAAATTGGTGGAGAGGCTAAAGCACATGAGATCTCCAAGACCCAGAAATGGTTCGGGAAGATTCTAACTGGTTTGGGAGATATTAAAATAATTAATATTTTTAAAGGAGTTCGTAAGTCTACACTTAGGAAAAATAAAATATTAATGGGTATTAATATAAAAATGGGTTAGAAGGTTCCAAAATTCATGGTTCAAGCCAAACCTAATCTTAGCCATTGATTAGAAATGTACTCTCAGCTGTTGAAGGACCAATAGGAAAAGTATAAGAGGAGGCTTGAGGGTTAGTTGGAACATACACCAGAGTGATCAATCTTTTGATTTACTAGAGCGAGGTTGCTAAGAAAAGTCGAATCAATGATCAGTAGCGAGGGGCAGTGAGTAGTGGACAGAGAAGCAAAGATAGTGCCGAGAGACCAGTGCAAAGGCAGAGAGGCAGATGCAGAAGCCAGAGCAGGCCACGCAAAGCCCAGTGGAGACAGCGCAGAGGCCAGAGGGCCTGTGTCATCCATGTAGAAGGCAACAGGAGTGACGCAGAGGGTCCCAAAGGCTACGCAGTGCCTCAGAGGGTTGATGCAGAGGGTTCTGAAGCTGACGCAGTGCTTCAGTCTTGCTGGAGAGGGTTTTGTAGGGCAGGTTTTCTAAATACCTTCTTCCGAATAGAGAGGTATTACTGTCGGTTGTTTTTCTCTGTCAGGTGAGCCAGTTTGGCACCCAGTTGTACTCAAGGATATATTGCATAATAATAAACCCTCAGAATTGTTGCACCGGTTTTCACGCATTGGGTTTTTCCGGGGACAAGTTGTCCTAAAACAACGGTGTCACTTGTGTGTTTGTTTTCTTTCAGTTGTTGATCTGTATATGGTTGAGACTGTATTTTGTTTATTTCGTTATTTATATGTTTTAAATAACTTGTTCGTAATTAACAAGTAGAAGAAATAAACCAGAAGAATAGAGATTAAATTTCTAACGGATAGACTTAGAAATTTCAACAGTGAACACCCAGGTGGGTATGTACCTTGAGAGACAATGACTAAGGTGTCTATAAGTCATTGGTTTCGCCAACATTGTGCTCTGATCTATTGAGAGATAGAGTTGTCAATCAAGGACTTACTGTGGAAATAATGTTGGTTATTATGATGCTATAATAGATGGATTGCAAATCTGGTTTCTCTTACGTGAATTCTTCAAGATTGAAACATAGCCAAACACCTTACAATGTTGTATGAATACCTCCATAGTTATGAGAGAGTTGAAGGAAATGTAACTAGGTTCAGTATTCATAAATGTAATTCTGACATTTGTATTTATTCAAGAGAAGAGAAATTATTTTTATATTATTTGTAAATAAGTTTCTTGCTCATTGAATTAGGTCAAGCACATGTTTAAGTGCTTCTAGGAATCGAAAAGTCAATGTATTTATGTAAGACCCTTAGAGGGCATGTTACACTATGTATAAGGTCAAGGAATACCTCCAAGACAAGTGCAAGTCCTCTCCATGCAACAACGTCCTCCAAAAGAAGCAAAACGATGAAGAAAGTTCATGTCGGCCTAAAGACAGCAAGTCGGCCTCAAGTCGGCCTAAAAGACGGACAATCCTCTATATGTAGAGGTTGTCCACTCCCTCTCAACGTCCACCAAGCATCTTTGAAATCAGCAAAGGATAGAAGCTGAGAAGTGAGAGGCAAAGACAAGTCTAAAGGGTCTCTTAACTGCAGCGAAGAAAGGAGAAGATAAAGCGAAGGTTTAGGATTGTTTCTAGGGCTAGAAACAGTCACATGTGCAAAGAAAGGGAGGCTAAATCTGCAGGCATAACAGCAGCTAGAGAACAATCCAAGAATCATTATTGTTTGGGCTAGAAATTAGGCCTACAAGGCCTCCCATGTCAAGCGAAGAAGTGTCTCTCTCAAACGAAGGTGAAAAGACCCTAAACTACAAGGATCCCTGCCACATGTGTGAAGAATTTACGGCTGTTGTACAGTCATATCGAGTTTTCTCCTACATGTCAAGAAACATCTTGTTTGGTCAAAGAAGGAAGGAATCTACTTGAGAAAAGGACACCACTAAGTATAGAAGAGGAACATCTCATATAAAGCTCTCTCAAGAAAGGTCTATCTCTAGACAAGCAAGAAAGAAGGAGGACGAAGTGTTGGGAGCAATGTGTCGGAAGAAGCAAGTCTATGTGCTGAGAACAAAGTGCAGAAAGAGGAAAGGATTTGATTTGTGCTTGGAGGACATCCTAGTCAAGGGTCTAGGAATTGGCATTGATCAATAAGAAGCTCCAATAAGAGAAACTTACTGAAGGGTTTTCCTCTCTAAGAGAGAGGTTTTGGCCATGGCAGAGAGCCAACATTTCTGTTCTTTTTTTTATGTTTTTGGTAGCAGTTTGATGAAACATACACACTAATAATAAGAAAAAGGTTAAGCTAAGATAATTGTAAAAGTGCTTCACAAATTGTTATCAACAGAAAAAGAATCTTAACACACACTAGTGCCCTTGATTCTTCAACGGTCCCAAGGTGGAATTTGGCCCTAGTTGCCAATTTTAACAACATTTTAATAATTAGCATAATGTCATAACGTCATTGAGCAAAGCATATTTATTATTAATATTTTAAACCAATTTATAACGATAACTATTATCAAAATATCAAATTTGTTACAGCAACAAATATCAAAATAACTGAATGTTTCTATAACCTTCCAATTCCAATAATTTACTAATTTTCTATTAAAATTAGTTGCGCTCTTGAGAGTCCAGACTCCAAACACATCCATGATCCTTTATTTGATAGAAAAAAGGACATTATAATAATATAATTTCCTAAAAACATTCATAACTTTAAATAAACTTCTGGGAAAAGGTATAACTTTAAATAAAATTCATAATCGAAAATGATTATGAATTGTCTTCTAGACCGCTAATTAACTTATGTTTTTTTTTTTTTTATATTTTAATAATTCTGATTGATTTGAGTTATTGTAAGTTAATAATAATTATGTATTAAAGTTAGTATCATCTCATTTCATTGTTCAATACTAGAGGAATTCGGACCTTGCATCTTAAACAATATTTCAGGAATTTTCACTTTACATCTTATTACTTAACTAACATTTTACTCGTGGGCATTTATTAATTTCACTTCTGTATAAGGACATTAGAATAATAGAATATTTAGTTTTGCGGCTTTGCCTATAATCTTCCTCAAGTATTGTCATAAGCAAATTGCAGGAACAAAAATAATCTTAGCTTGAAATAAAATCATAAAATGCAGATGTTATTTAGTAAAATTTTAAATCAGCCGCTAGAAATTGGCTCGCTCGGTCTTGTTATGCACCTTAAAAAAAAACAATAAGTCATAGTTCACTGTTTCAGTCAACTCCAGTTTGATTTACTGTTAGAAAAATGTATTCACAGAATATTGAACTAATTAATTTAATATTGAACTTCCGATTTTAAAATAAATATTCATCTACATGTAGAGGAGATGGAACCAGTAAACTGTAAAATTCATATTATTTTTAAATATATAATATATACACTTGAGAACACTGAATTGCAAAAGGTTATTTTCAATTCTTCCACAGATTCTACAATGTCTACATTTGCGACTTGGAAAAATTTAAAAATTAAAATTCAAAATCCTCATTTTGTTGCATTGAATAGAAACTTAGATAAAGTTGCTTAGATTTTGCACACAATAGAAACTTAGATGCTTAGAATTTGTTGCATTTACCTTAACAGTAGCAGCGCTTGAACCTTGCAATGTTGCCAAGCTGCCAATGAACATGTCCCTCACCCATGAACGAATGGCAATCTGAAACTCCAAAAGGGCAAAAACAAAAAGAAGAGTGCTAATGACCACAACGTCCCTCACCCACGATGACGGATCGAAACACAAAGAACAGTCAAGACTCAAGGGTCAGGACTCAAAACTGACTGAGAAATTCAATTCGAACAGCTCAAAATTGATGGCTTGATTCACAGATGAGAGGGACATTGATTATATAGAAAGCGTGCAGATAGTTTTGCTGCCAAATGCATAGTTAGTTTTGCCGCCAAGCATTCGCCACCCATTTTTTCTCGGGCTTTTCCTTGGATTTTGTCCCGACCTCGGTACGAGTGGATCTGGGGTGTGTGGGAGCTTCGTTCCATTGAGGAGCGTATAAACACTCCTCAATGGATCAAAGCTCCCACATACTCCAAATCCACATTCCCAATCGAAACCTGCTCTGAAAACTACAAATTCTGCAAAATGATGCTCCCAGAAAGCTCCAACGTACTTGCCAACGCTTCTGACTATTTTGGAGATTTTGTATTGTTGACCACTAGAGTGGCACCTAAAGATTTTTTTGAAGACTCCATACCGAAGGATTTGCTAAAGGTTGCTTGTACCATCAAAGATCATCATACTACTAGAGTTTTTAAACTTTACTTCTTCTTCTTATCATTTACTGTTGTACTCAAATTCCACAATCCCTACGGGGACAATGTAAAAGTGATAGTAGTATGAGGAGTCTGTGAAAATTAGGCTAACCTCGAATCCTATTGCAGTAACTGATGTTATTTCTTCTATTTGTTGTATGCTACAACAAATATCGAAACAAATACATTGCAACCTTCAAAAAACAAACACTGCAGAAGAAATAAAAACGTTGGAAGAAATAGATGCACACACACAATATGACACCGTTATTTTTGGACTAAGTCGCCGATAAAAAGCCAACTCGAGAAAACCAATGCAGCAGCTGAGGGTTTTAATATTATCCAGTAGTGAAAATTTGAGTACAAGCTATGGATGCCCAAATTGGCTATCGAAACAGAGAAATAACTCACAATAATAACTAGTGAGAAAAATTTCTCACTCCACAAGTGATCCAACACTGATCTCAGCTCAAATTGCACTGCTCCTTGCTCCCCCATGCAGTCACTGCATCAACCTACGCAGTTACTGTGTCCCACAAGCTCGAAACTATGTCTCTTCTCATTGTCTCGTCAGCTACTCTGTGGGAAAGTGATACTCTTTGCCTTCAGGCCCTCTGCCCATCCTTTGGCTCAAAATTTCTCCTTATCCCCAACAGAACGAAAATCCCCCCCCCCCCCCAAGAGGGTTGTGCGCTGCATCTCTGCAATGTACTCGTCGGAACTAGAAAAGCTTCCTCCATCCTCACCATCTCTACTCCTCTCTCGCTACTTCGATCTCACTAAATCACCTCCGGCAACTGAATGTTACTACTCTAGAGATCGACTTCCCAGCGAAATCAAATGCTCAACTACTTTGGTGTGTCTTCTCCAAGCCACATCGAGTTCTTCTTATAATCCTCTATTGAGACTTCAACGACGATGATTAAATCTTAATCGATATCTAGGATTAACTAGAAATCGATCCATGTACTTTTCTAGAACATTCTCTCCATGAATTAATTGATTCTGATTAATTAATCATATTTCCTAAGTTTAGACTTAGGAAATATTAAAAATTGACTTATTAATCTAATTAAGTCGCCTCTAGGTGGAATTTCCAAAAACGGTTTATGGGTTTTAGAGATCTCATGTATTCTAGCCTCTCCACAAAATTTCGTCGCTAGAACACATCTAATGCTACAAAAACTAACACTCCCTCTTAGCAAGGAATGTGTTCTAGTGTTGCAACCCACTGAAACAACACCCTATCTCTGCATCATCTCCTCTCATGTTGCTGATGTTTGGATGCTGCTGCCCACCAACCACTGTGCAACTCTGATATACATTGCATCTGTGTTGTTGCTGACTCTGCAAAACTACTGCCAACATTGCAACTCCCTCTCCATTTGATGTTGTTGCAACTACAACATCTGCAACTGAAAAGCATCCAAAATATTGAATCAATTGTGATCAATATGATGCATCTGTCATCAGAGTCTCTGACTGCTGCTAGTATCTGCACTATCACTAAGGCATCTGCGTTGTTACTGACTCTGCTCTGTGTCAACTGCACTACTGCCAACTCTGCACCTCCCTCCCCGACATCTGACATGCAATTAGACTCTGCATTTGTCACTCTGGCATTTGACTGCATCTACTACCACTGATCCATCCTGCTATTGAAATATTGTGGGCCCCATAGCAATGTATTCATTCAAGAAGTGGACCTCCTCAAGAATCCTGCCCATTTGTAGCACTCTAAGGCTACAACACCAAGTCACCCCATTTGACTCTTGGGGGTATGTCAGCAAATATGGCGAAGTCTTCCTCTAGCCTAGAGAACAACCTATCGATCTCTACTGAAGCTACCTGTTGGTTTTACTTCTCCTCTTTGTCCTTCTTCCTGAGAGGACACTAGGTGTTGTGGTGACCAAGCTCACCACATCTGAAGCACTTGACCTTTGACAAGTCCTTCTTTCTCTGCTCCTCTTGTCCTTGACTGGGACCCTTTGATGCGAGGGCCACATTCTCTTCCTCCTTCACCTGCTTCGACCCGCTGCTGCAGCCACTGATGGAGCTCTTCACTAAGTCTCTCCTCAACTCCTCTTGCTGTAAATCAGCCCACATCCTATCCCACCTTGGCAAGGTTTCTCTGCCCAAAATGCTTTGGACAAATACCTGCCACTCCTCGGAGACATTGTTGAGTGCCAATCGTACTAGCTTTGTGGCTTGAGGTGCTGCTCCAATAGCTAACAATTGATCCCAGACCTCCTGAATCTTGGTGAGGTAGTCTATGTGTTCCCCCTTCTACATCCTAGTGCATCTCAACTTTTCCTCCAAGTACATCTTCTGCTGCTCGGAAGTGCCTTGGTATAGCGTGGAAAGTGTATCCCACATCACCTTCGTTGTTTCGTGGCTCGCTATGTGTGATACAATGTGATCTCGAACACCATCAAGAATCAACCTCTTTTCCCTCGCCATCTCCTTTTGATATTCCTTCAGCTGATCTGCATTTGTGGGGATAGCTACCACTGTATATATGAATGGTTTCAGGCCATATTCATCTAGAAGGGAGGACATCCTTGCTTTCCAGATGACATAGTTGGAAGCACCGTCCAACCTGTCCTAATCTCGTAGTCTTGCAGTTGGCCATCTCAACAACATAAGTCGAAATCCTACTCTTCTCTTTTGCTCAGTTGCTGCTAGGCTCTACACACTCACTACTGGAGTGAGTAAATCTGCTCACAACCACTGATCATCTACAAGAGAAAATTTAACTTTTGAAGCTAGAAGTCCCCTGGGGAAAATTTCCCTCAGTGTGTGCTCTTTCTTCCTCTTGGCATTATTTTGCACTAGCAACTACTACAAAACACTGCATCTAGCTAAAGATCTGCTCTACAAGGAAAATATTGGTTACTCCCTCTGCCTATGGTAATCCTCGAACTGGACAAATCCGATTTCTCTGTTGCCATCGATTTTTCCTCAAGAAATTGACCCTCCTGGCCAAGAACTTGCGCTGCCTTTGAGGGTTTCGAACTGTTGCTTCCACAAAGCTACAAAATTCCTCTTCCCTTCTGTTATTGAGCTCTTCGGCTTACAATTTGCACTCTGATACCATGTGAAAATTCGGCTAACCCTGAATCCTATTGCAGCAACTGATGTAATTTCTTCTATTTGTTAATTTAATTAAACAAATTATTTGTTGTGTGCTATGACAAATATCAAATCAAATACATTGCAACCTTCACAAAACAAATACAGCAGAAGAAATAAAAACACTGGAAGAAATAGATGCACACACACAATATGATACCATTATTTTTGGACTAAGTTGCCAGAAAAAATCAACTCGGGAAAACCAGTGCAAGAATTGAGGGTTTTAATACTAAGCAGTAGTGAAAATCTATGTACAAACTATGGTTGCCCAAACTGGCTATCCAAACAAAGAAATAACTGGGCAATAATAACTAGAGAAATATTTCTCACTCCACAGGTGATCCAACACTGACCTCAGCTCAAATTGAGTTGCTCCTTGCTCCCTCTGCACAGTCATTGCGTTAGCCTATCCAGTTATTGCGTCCCACAAGCTCGAAACTACATCTCCTCTCACTGTCTCGTCAACTGCTATCTGGGAAACCAATACTCTTTGCCTTTGAACCCTCTGCCCAGCTTCTGGTTCAAAATTTCTCCTTCACCCCACCAAAACAAAAATCTCCCCGAGAGGGTTCTGCGTTGCCCCTCTGTGGCAATCACTGCCTCTCTGAAATGTACTCGTCGGAACTGGAAAATCTCCCTACATCCTCACTATCTCTGCCCCTCTCTCACTACTTCAATCTCACTTAATCACCTCCAGCAACTGAATGTTGCTACTTTGGAGATTGATTTCCCAGCAAAATCAAATGTTGAACTGATTTGATGTGTCTTCTCCAAGCCCCATTGACTTCTTCTTATAGTCATCCATGAGACTTCAACGACCACGATTAACAAGAAATCGAACCATATACTTTTCTAGAACATTCTCACCATGACTTAATTAATTCTGATTAATTAGTCATATTTCCTAAGTTTAGACTTAGGAAATATTAAAATTTTAATAAATCTAATTAAGTCGTCTCTAGGTGGAATTTCCAAAAACGATTTTGGGTTTTGGAGATCTCATGTATTCTAGCCTCTCCACAAAATTTCGTGGCTTGAACACATCCAATGCTACAAAAACTAACAGAGTCGAGTCATATAACAAGCCTGGGTAGCTTGGGACCTTATCATCAAATGAGTATCACTCTGGAAGGTTTTTTCACTTAGTTAATTATCATCTCCTTACGAGGACTTAATAATTAATTGAGTTTTTTCCTCCAAATATACCCCAACGCCAGAGTATAGTTTCATGGTGAGGCCTTGGGTGAGTCCTAGTGTCTAGGGTCAATGTATATTACCATACCAGATCACACAAAAAAATTTGTGGAATTTGATTAGGTATGAGGGCTCATTTTTTAATTTTTAAAATTTCCCACAGGACGGAAATTGGAATAAAATTTGTATATGAAATGTAATAAGTGTTGTCTAGAGAAGTTGGATGGGGTATGAGTAATAAAAATTATATCTCTCACCCTTAACTTTCTACTATCACACACTTTAAGAGGTTAAAAATGTGTTCTAGACCCTCAAAACCCACATTTCCTAAGTTTAGTGGGAAATCTGGCAATAAATTATACCAGAAATAAATTAAATGGAGAGAAATAAATTGCTCCATGTGACAAAATGACTTGGAAATTATCTCAAGTCAAAAGAATGAGTCAAAGGACAAGTTGGAGGATGATTTGGCACCTCGCATCATAAATACATGGTCAACTCACGGAAATCAAATTTCTTGACATAAATGCAGTAGCCTTTGACTAGGAAATTTGAATTCGTAGAATTAATGCACATTTGGGAGGATTTGAGTGAATATTTGGCAGAGATTTTTATGGGAAATTGTCCCTACATTGGTTCCCACCCATATACACTTGTCATTTCATCATGGAATTTGATTTTGCTTGAGGGATTCTTGATGCCATTAGGGAAATTTGAATTTGCGTGAAGGCGCTTTGGGATTGTCACCATTTGCCTTGGGATTGGCTCCCAAGCTTCTATATAATAAGAGTTTTGTGCTCTCACTTGTAATTTTTTTGTACTAGCTATTGTGCTTGGGGAATACAAAAATCTTTAGGGTTCATCCAAGGGTGTTTATCCCTTGGAGGTTGTGCTTGGTTCAATGGTGGTATACTTCTCTACTTATGCTTTATTTTGTTCTATTTTCTCAAATGCTTTATAGAGTTGTGAACGTACAACTATATTACATTTACAGTTGTTTATTTGATATTGTACCTTTCAAAATAATTAATTATTTTAATAAAATTGTTTTTGGGTGGAATTTCCCAATACGCTTTCTGGGTTCTTTGGAATACATGTCCCTAAGCCTCTTTGCAAAATTTGAGACTTGGAGCACATACGATGCTACCAGAAATCAACACTCCCTCTTAGCGAGAAATGTGCTTAGGAAATGCCTTCAATCTGAAGCATCACTCTGACTTCATAACATCGTCCTCTGTGTTGTTGATCTTTGACATGTTGTCCACCAACCACTGCGAAAGTGTTGCATCTTTATTGCTACTGACACTACCATTGTCAACACTGCATCCATACTACAACTCCCTCTGAATTTATGCATCCATGTTGCTAGCACTGCCACTGCCAACTATCACTACATTGCAAACTATTGTTGCTACTGTATCAGAAACGGAAAAAACATCCCAAATTACTGAACTAACTGTATTCAGTATGATACCATGTGAATATTGGATCCTGACTATTGTTAGTCTCTGCGCTCACCCTCTGAATCTACTGTGTTGTTGCTGACTAGTGCTTTGTGCCAACTCTGCTCTGCGTTGTTAAGTCTCTCGCACTCCTAGCCACTTCAACTGTCTCTCTAACGCTCCTCAGCACCATCCAACACTAGTCCATCCCACTACTCCTGATCTGGGCTCCTGTAGCAAGTAATTGATCCAAGAGGTGGGCTCCTCAAGGATCCTACCCATCTGTAGCTCTTTCGAACTACAGCTCCAAATCAGCCCACCTCCCTCTTGGAGGTATCTCAGCTGTCATGGCAAACTCCTCCTCAATATTCGCAGTCATAGCCTTCAGATTGTGCTTCTCATCTTTGTCCTTCTTCCTGAGAGGACATTGAGTTGCATAGTGACCCATCTCACCATACCTGAAGCACTTTATCTTCGAGACGTCCTTCTTACATCTTCGTTGCTCCTATTGTCCCTTTGATGCAAGGGCTGCATTATCCTCCTCCTCCTTGGGCTTCGACCCACTACTGTTGCTTCCATCAAGCTTACACTTGACCAAGTCTCTCCTCAACTCCTCTTGCTTGAGAGCTACCCACATCTCATCCCAATTCAGCAATGTTGCCCTGCCCAAGATACTCTGGACAAAGACTTGCCACTCATCTGAGACAGAATTGAGGACCAGTCTAACCAACTCTGAGTCTTGAGGTGTAGACCCCATAGAAAATAACTCATTACGGGTCTCTTGAAGCTTCGTGAGGAATGGATCCACACGCTCCCCCTTCTGCATCTGAGCAAATCTAACCTTATGCTCCAAGTACATCTTCCGCTGCTCGGAAGATCCCTAATAGAACGTAGGCAATGTGTCCCACATCTCCTTAGCAGTCCCTTTGCTAGCGATGTGACAAACCACATGATCCTTCACTTCGTCAAGGATCATTCTTTTTGCCTTCGCCATTTTAGCTCGGTACTTCTTCAATAGACCTATAGGCACAACCACCACGCTATCGACATATGTCTTGAGGGCATGCTCATCTAGAAGGAATGGCATTCTAACCCCTTCCAGATGACATAGTTGGATGCACCGTCCAACCTATCCTGATCCCTCAAGCCACTGGTTGCCATCTCTGCCACGAGAAAAAAAAAATGTCAAATATCTCCTCTCTACTTCTTACTGTTGTTGCTCAATCAATGAGGAAACAGACTTCTTGGCAAGAAGTCTTACTGAGGAAGAAATTCCCTCAATTGTGCTTTTCTTCTCTTCTGACGTATTTTTGCCCAGCAAAATGGCCTGCAAAAAAGACTGTCCTACCAGCTTCTGCTCATGCTTAAGGCTTCAATGTTGCTCCCTTTGCCCCAGAAAACTTTCAAATTGGGAGTCCATCTCTGTCAACTCACTCACAGAGAGACTGCCTCGAAAATCAGCCCTCCGGCTCGAACTGGGAGTCCTTCCTCTCTGTCAACTCACTCACAGAGAGACTGCCTCGAAAATCATCCCTCCGGCTCGAACTACACAAACCCTCTGTGGTTTTGAACTGCTGCCTCATGCAACTTTTTCGATCTCCCTCTTCTGCTCAGCGTTGGGTTCTCTGCCACTGTTCTTCTTGCTTCACCTATACTAGCTCTGATACCATGTGAAAATTCGAGAATCCCACCTGAATCAACTACTACAACAACGTATTAAACTTCCCCTATTTGTTAATTACTTAAACAAATTATTTACTCTTTCCTACAGAAAATATCGAAGCTAATACAACTCCAACCTTCACTTAATTAATTAATTTGCCCAAAACAAGAACAGAACAATAGAGAAAATACACACAAGTGACATAGTATCTTTTGGACAAATGTCCCCGAAAAAAACCAATGCGGAAAAATCGGTGTAACAGCTCTGAGGTTTTTATATTATTATGCAGTGGTTTTTTTAATACAACTCTGGATGCGCTTCTAGCAATCCAATTACAGAGAAACAAACTGGTAGAAAAAACTTAGTGAGATTACCTCACTCTACTTGGAAATTCCCGGTTGTTCCGGCAACTGAACCAACTGTCCCCGACTATCTCTAGGTGGGCCATGTTAAGGCCCTGCGTCGGCCTCAAAAGGCTCTACGTCAGCTCAACTGGGAAACATTTTCCCTCTGGAAGAGTTTCTAGCCCTCTCGGCTCAGAAATGTCAGCTCCCTTAGCAAACTCAGACTTATGCACTAAAGACTGCACAACTTCTGCATGAGCCCTCCTGGCTCAGCGTCAAGCTCTGCATCGGCCCTTCTGGCCCAGTGTCAACCCCTCCTGGGTCTACACTGCCTCCTCCTCGTGTCCCTCTGTTGCGTATCATGGGCTTTGGAGAAGATACTCCAACCCAACTATCCTTGCGCCTCACTACAACAACTCACTATTGAAATTCTCCCAGCAGCTCCTCTGCTTTGCTTCAGAAAATCGAACTTTTGAACTCTCTGTGTGTTTTTCCAAGTGACACTCAAGCCTCCTTAAATAATATCCTCCTTGAGATTCAACGACCCAGATTAGAAGCTAATCAATGGCAATGATCATTTATGCTTGATCCTCGTCTTTTTCTAGAAGTTACACCCACCATTTATATTAGTACCCTTTAATTATTTTATTTTCCCAAGTTTAGACTTAGGGTCCTTTTAAAAATAATTAATTGTTTTAATAAAACTTTTTCTAGGTGGAATTTCCCAAAACAGTTTTTGGGTTCTTTGGAATACATGTGCCTAAGCCCCTCTGCAAAATTTGAGACTTAGACCACATCCGATGCTACCAGAAATCAATACAACAAATTCAAAAAGGATCATGCAATCCTTTCAAATAAGGTGAATCTAAATCATTATCAAGCAATGGTGATGTTGACCTGCGAAAAGTTGAAGATTACACCCGATCAAATACCCTAGAACAATCAAGCTACTCAGCATCTAGACTACGTAGATACATCAAAAACTCATCAGACTCACATTCGATCCCTGAGTCTCCAAAGGCATCTTCCATGCCTAATCAAAAAAACAGTGACACGAATTTTCAAAATGGGCATCTCTGGAATCAATATTCAAATATGTAATTCTCAAATCAATACCCCTTCTTCGCTCTACCGATAGCTACATATCAACGAAGCGCAAAACTTGAGCGCTCCAAATTTGACGATAATGAGAAATGCAGTGTTGCATGGTTCAATAAAGTAGAAGAATATTTCGAGATTTACGGTATTGACAATGATGATGAAAATATCAAGCATGCATCCATGCAAATGGAAGGCAAAACCTATAATTGGTATGCGTGGTGGAAAAACACGACACTTGCTATCAACTGGAGGAAATTCAAAAATGCATTCTTTAAAAGGTTCCACGGTGTCAAGGAAGAAGAGTTCTTCTCGGCACTCACTAGACTGCAACAAAGAGGTGATGTGGACGAATACACTCGAGAGTGAGAAACTTTGGCAACACGAGTACCTGGATTATCAAAAACTCATCGCATTCAGTCATACATCACAGGACTTAAACAGCATATTCGAGCTGAGCTTGAGCTTCATGACATCACTTCTATAGAAGTAGCAAGACAAAAGGAAAAAGTTGTTGAAAATAAGCATGAAAAGATGCAATGGCCAAAACTTGAAAAAGTGTATTCAAGACAAAGATTTTACCAAGTTGAGAACACGCATAACACAAAATATGTTCCACCACATCTTCGTGAAGGAGAAAAAACTAACTTTAGAAATGCAAAGAATGAAAGAGGGCAAGTGCAAACGTTGTGGCGAAAAATGGGACCCTAAACATACATGTGCTAAAGGAAAAGAAACCAAGAACTTGTATAAATATGAAGCAACTAATGATCCAGACAATGAAGAATCAGATGTAGAAGAAATCGAAGATTCTCCAGAATTTTGTCCAAAACTAGATAACGAGATTATTCCGCAAGTGTCATTATTGGCCATGACAAGTATATCTCAACCCTAGACATTAAAAGTTAAAAGGACACATCAAAAAGAGCAATGTAAGAGTTATGATCAATATCGGAAGCATTCACAACTTTTTGGACTCGACTATGGAAAAAAGACTCAACATTTTTATGTTTCCCATGCCCAACATGAAAGTTATGGTAGCTGACGATAAGAAAATTGAAAAGGTAGGGAAATGCCACAAAGTCCAATTATGGATTCAAGACTATAATCTAGAATCTCCGTTCCACATTGTATCGTTAGGAGGAGTGGATGTGGTCCTAAGTATCCAATGGCTTCAAACCCTAGGTACTTACTCTACGAACCATCAAAAGCAATTTATAAATTTAAATGGGAAGGGAAGAAATACAAGTTATATGGGTTCCAGCTCCCTGAGAATGAAATTGTATCATCATCCCAGATGATGAAAATGATTCAGAAGGGAGCACTAGCTTATTTAGTATAGCGTCATCAATTAGAAATGTTAACTTAAAATTTGGTCAATGAAAAAGCACCGAAAGTCCAAGAGCTAATTCAAAAGCACGAAAAAGTATTCCAAGAACTTCCAATGAAGTTGCCTCCTAAAAGAGAAATCGAGCATACAATCGAAGTCAAATCAAGATCAAATCCCATCAAATCAAACTATATCGATATCCACATCACCAAAAAACTGAATTTGAAATATTAGTCCAAGATCTTTTAAAATGTGGCATTATCACAAAAACTAGAAGTCCATACGCTTCTCTAGTTGTATTAGTTCGAAAGAAAGATGGATCAATCAAATTATGTGTCGATTATCGAGGACTAAACAAAATAACAATTAAAAACAAGTTTCCAATCCCTTTTATCGATAAAATGTTGGATGAACTACATGGAGTTAAATACTTCTCAAAATTGGACTTAACGTCAGGGAATTACCAAATTAGAATAAGGCTGGAAAACATAGCAAAAACTATGGTCCAAACACATGAAGGTCATTATGAGTTTAAAGTAATGCCTTTTGGTTTAACGAATGCACCAACAACATCCCAAGCTACTATGAACGAGCTATTCCGTCCATATCTAAGGAAGTTTGTGTTAGTGTTCTTTGATGACATTCTAATTTATAGTAAAACATGGAAGGAGCACCTACAACATTTGGAGCAAGTTCTTATTGTATTAGAAGAGCATTAGTTCTACGCAAAGAAGTCTAAATGCACTTTTGGGAAAGAAAATGTAAAGTATCTCAGACATACAATATCCAAAGAAGCAGTAAAAGTAGATCCTAATAAGATCAAGGCTATAAGGGAATGGCCCAAACTAGTTAATATCTCAAAGCTAAGAGGATTCTTAGGATTGACGGGGTACTATCAAAGATTTATTAAAAACTATGCCCATATAACCACACCCCTAACGAACCTTCTAAAGAAGAACTAATTTCGATGGAATGATTAAGCAAAAAATTGTTTTGAAGACTTGAAGGAAGTTGTGTGTAATGCCCCTGTATTGGCAACTCCAGACTTCTCAAAAGCATTTGTAATTGAGTGTGATTCTTCAAGTTTTGGCATAAGAGCAGTACTAATGCAGGATGGCACCCAATTGTGTTTGCAAGCAGGAAGTTCAATAATCAAGAATGTCTCAAGTCTACATACAACAAGGAAATGCTAGCTATTATGCACGCATTAGCCAAATGGAGGCAATATCTCTTGGTAAGTAAGTTCTTAATATGAACAAATCATAATAGGCTTCAACATCTCCTCCAGCAGAAAACGCTATCTACAGAACAACAAAAATGGATAGAGAAAATTGTTGTCTTCAACATGGATATATTACACAAGAAGGGAAAGATAACGTAGTAGCTGATGCTCTATCTAGGAAAGACGAAGAACCATGATTACTTGTAGCTTCAGTTATTGTTCCCGAATGGCTTAATGAGATTCAAAGTGAATATGCAAAAGATCCAAAAGCAAGTCCTATAATCAATAACCTTCCTCATAATTCAAAATTTGAATGGAAAAGGAATATTCTATGGTACAAGGGAAGAATTTATCTGAGTTCAAATTCCAAATTTAAAGCCAAGATTCTCAAGGAGTCGCATGCTTCACTGTCAACCAGACATGCAAAATTCTTTAAAACCTACTATAATGCATGCTAGACATTCTTTCGGAAGGGAATGAATAGTGATATTCAAAAATATGTAGTAGAATGCGATAAATGCCAAAGGAATAAAAAAGAAAATATTATGATACCTGGACTACTTCATCATTTAAATATCCCAAATCAGAAATGGGAGGAAATATCAATGGACATCATCAAAGGTTTACCTGTGTCTGATGGTAGGGATAAAATTCTTGTAGTAGTTGACAAACTCACCAAGTATGCTCACTTTATTGGAATGAGGAAATCAGTCTCAGCAAAACAAATTGCTGAGATATTTTGCTAAAATGTTTACAAATTACATGGATTTCCGAAGGTCATTGTGAGCGACAAAGATGCCAAATTCAAGGGTAATTTTTGGAAGGAATTTTTCGAACATATAGGAACCTATCTCAATATGAGTTCAGCCTACCATCCTCAAACAGATGGCCAAACAGAGGTTTTTAATAAATGTTTAGAAACCTACCTACGTTGTTATGCCATAGACAAACAAAATATGTGGGCTCGGTGGTTACATCTCGTTGAATGGTGGTACAATTCTACTTACCACACGTCAGTGAAAATGACTCCGTTTCAAGCATTGTATAGTTACGAACCTCTGAAATGGAAGGACTTTGCTATCATTGAGAGACTTCCAGATGTTAAAGACCACTTAGAATTTAGAAGAAACCCAAAAAGTCGTTCAAACTCTAAAAGAAAATCTAAATAATGCAAGAAATCGTATGAAGCAGCACGCTGACTAGAACAGAACAGAGAGAGAATTTGAAGTTGGAGAATGGGTATTTGTTAAACTTCAACCTTACAAGCAGTTGTCCTTAAAATAGAAGGGAAAAAACAAATTGGCACCAAGGTTTTATGGACCATACTAGATCAACAAAAAGATCAGCCAAGTAGCATACAATTTAAACCTTCCTAATAAAAGTCGTGTTCACAACGTTTTCCATGTATCGTGCCTTAAAAAGGCACTTGGTAAACATCAATCAGCACAAACAACACTTCCAACCTTAGATGGCAAAGGAAGGGTTATTCTAGAACCATAACGTATTATCTCCATCAGGGAAAAAAGTTGCGATCATGAGTAATCAAAGAATCCTTGATTAAGTGGAAGGACTTACCAGAAGAAGAAGCTTCTTGGGAGACAGAAGCATTTCGTCAACAACACTCGTCGTTACGTATGCTTTGAGGACAAAGCATCTTTTCAAGAGGAAGGCAATGTTCTATAAAAATTAAAAAGTCTATAATTAGTGATTAATTAGGCAAAGGGCATGATGATCTTTTCAAGAGGAAGGCAATGTTCTATAAAAATTAAACAAGTCTATAATCAGTTATTAATTAGGTAAAGGGCATGATCAAAGATCATGCCCATTCACCAAGAGGCATCGAAGGTTGTATTTAAGCCACGCCTTCAACAATTGTCAACATCATTCAATTATTTATTAATATATTTATGTATTTTTTAAGTGAAATCATAATTATCCACTCCAATGTCAAGCTGATCTCTCAAGTTAAAGTTTCCTTTTGCAAAGCTACTTTGGGAAATCTTACATGCAACAAGCATCACTAAAATTGACCTCCAACTTAAGTTGGTTGTATAGACTTTAGGGACCCTCCACTTCTATTGACCCTTCACTGTCAAATCCAAATTTTAGAGCAAGGGTGAGGTCTGAGGATTGGTGTTAAATTGAAATTTTGCTTTAGAGTTTAATTAATAAAATAAACCAAGAGCACATTTACATCACAATTTTACTTTACTTGCAATTTCTCGTTTTCCTATCTTGACGTGTTTAGGTTTCACTTGCAAATATCATTAAAAAATCCCCCACCCCCTTTCAAGCAGAAAAAAAAAAAAAAGAGAAAAAAAGAGACCCCCTAGGTCGACGGATCGAGGGGCCGATGGGCCGAAGGGCTGCGGGCCCTTCAGCACCCGCCCAGCCCCTCGGCCCTTCGGCCCCTCGACCCCTCAACCTAGGGTTCTCCTTTTTTCTCTTTTTTCTGCTCGAAAGGGGGTGGGGGATTTTTTTTCTTATTTCAAGAAGCACTATTGATGCAAGTATTGTGAGTTCTTTACTTTTGCAACAATTTAATTTTCTTGTATTTGGAATATTGTTCCTTGGTGCAATTCTATCTCATGTTATTGCTTTGATGGTCATTATGTTCGTGAGTAATTGATGTATCTTGTTATTTGGGGCATTCACTTCCAAAGTACTATTTCCTTTATAGTTGCAATTGATATTCATATGCTTATCTTGGTCTAACATTTGAATTGTCTATCATTTGTATCTTGATTTCATTTTGAGCAGGCTATTGTTATTTATTTGAGGGCATTGGTCTATACTTTGAATAAATTATTGAAAGTTGCTCATTTATTCATATGCTTGCTTAATTCTTGGAAACAAGTTATTTTTTGATAAGTAATCCAAATTAACCTTAACTTAATCTCCTAGAAACTCATATCATATAAATTTTCATTAGAGACCACCCCTCCTTAGCTAACCTGGGAGAGCGCTTAGACGAACACAGTTGGGAATAGGTGACAGCCCCAACTCTTTGTTCTTACCACCAACCACACCTTGTGGGGGTACAGGCTTTTCTCAATAACTGGTAGGTGTAGGTGGCAAGCGTAACACGTACCAGCTCCTAAGCTCCCAGGAGCGCCAGAGCGTGGGGTACTTGCTCTCCAACGGCTGGGAGTGGTACGCGTGCAACACAGTTTACAACCCTTTTAGGGATGGACGTCTTGTTATGTAGGGTTGTTCAGAGTTCTCCATAGTTTTAAAAATTGCCCCAATTGATCCCCAAACTGGTCAAACTAGCTGAGTGAATAAGGTTTCGAGTCAACTTGATCACCAAACCAAGGTGACAGACCAGTTTGTATTGGTTTCATACCAAACAAGTACAAACCATATGGAACCAGCGGATCTACGTCACAGGCCACATGCATGGTCTCAGCAAGGTTTTTAGGCATTTTTTAATTAAAAAAATGTTTTTAGACATTTTAGGCCAATGATGATGTTCTTGTGGCTCCTGTTAATGATCCCATTTCTAATAGCAGTAAATCTGGTGATGAGTTTCATGAGTGATCATCTTGATCAATAATTTATAGTAGGCCAATGGCATGTAGCATGGATTTTGGATTCTAGAGGCCATTTAGAGCTTCATTGATTATGTCCTTTGTTGCTGATATGTATTGCACTTACTGCCATTTTAATATATTCAGCCTCACATGGCATGTGGATCAGCAAACTTTGCATATTTTTTTTATTTTGCCTCTAATGTTTTGGAACATTAAAACTATTTTTTTATTATAATTTAATTACTTTATGTATTTTTTTGAACACCGAGTATTGAGTTCAAGTTAATCAAAGTCGATCAAAGTCCCAGTCAAACCCTCAGTTGATAGGTGGCCGATCTAAAGTCCAAGGCAAAGTTATAAAACTATGGCTGTTACATGCATTGTAATTTTGAGATTTAGCTAGTTTGATAAATCTCTAGTTCAGCTCATTATTCAGCCCTAGTTTTGCTTGATGAATATATGTTTAAGGGCTAGTTTTGAGTTGACTCCAAGTCGAAGGCCTTGCCAAGTCCAAGTCAATTTTGTGTCTATTTAAATTCATCCATTATCAAACTAATTCTAGATACGAGAGATCAACAACTGCCTTCATTCTCTTCTATCCTTTTGAGCCTCACTCAATGTCATGGGGCTTTGATAATTAGCTAGACATTAGCACAAGGAAACAATGAATGTTGTTTTATATATTTCTATACGTTCAATTCAAAATTGTTTGGCAAAATCCATTGTTGATTTGTCAAAAAAATATATGCATTGTCACTTCTCTTAACATTTAGCCAACCAATAAAATAGGCAAGTCCATGAATTTACTTGGACAAGTACATTATAAACAAAATGCCATACCCGTATTTAGTAGTAAATATGCAATGTCATAATTGCCTTCAAAGAAAGCCGAAAGTCCCAAATAATTTTTGAGACTTTGCTTTCATTAATGGGAGCATAGAGATTAGTAAATGAGGGTTAACCTGGAATGGATCCATAGAAAGCCACACCAAGTGCTAGATGCTACCAAAGCGAGAGAGCTCTCGCCATTCCAAGATTAGCATATTGAAAGTGGGAAGCACATGAATAAAGGATATCCTCAAAGAGAGGGCCTAGCTAAATGCATGAAATATCCTACCTATGGAAAATTTTACAGGGCTACTATATATATCCTTTCTTTCTTTTGATATCCTTAACATGTCAAACTAGTACATTTACCACACCTCGGGGAGTCCATAGTCATGAATTGCAACAATTTTCACTTCTTACGATTTGCACAAGGAGCTCCCAAACACTTGATTGATTACTATGCAAACAGAAGTTCCTGAGTAAAGCTTCAATACTCTAAACCTCTCTTTCTCGGCTTCTTGCATTTCAGGTTTGGAAAACAGGTTCTATACATAGAAACCATCAAGCCCTCCATCGAACTTGTCATTGTTGTCATGAAAACCTTCCCTGTAGGTCATTCTACATAGATTCCTTATCGATATCCTTTTGGCTAGAGTTTGTTTGAAGCTCTTTTATAGAGATGAAATGTGCCCTTTCTCATATATGTTGTGTCACTGTGGACAATCAATCATGCTTGTGTACAGCTTTCATTGTACAGCCTCCCCATAGTTCTGCAGATATTGAGATATGACGTGCAAAAACTGTATCTCTTTATTCATATAGGCTACAAAGTTAGAGGTTCGGAAGCTGGCATTCTCTTGCAGAAGATAGAACATACAGCGCATATAAAAGAAAACATCATCTTGAAGTTTTCAGTTTCAAAAATAATTCACAAGTTACAGAAGTGCCAAAGTAGAAGACTCAGTCCCAATATACAAGGAAAAATCATTTTAAGAAAGTGATAGCAATGGATATAGGTATGCTTTTAATGAATCACTAGCATGTGAACATCTTACCAAGAAACTAACAGCTTGTCTTATGTATCTCAATTCATCCCAAGATGTCCCTGCATACTGAATTTATGAATAGTCAGTAAAATAATGCACAGTATCATCAATCCCAACATAGCGTCAAATACACCTTTCTAAATGGAAGCAAGAGAAAAAGGATTTGTCCATTTCATACTTTTTCTGATGCTTCACATATCCACTTTTCCAGTTCAGCCAGTCCAGATTTAATGTACTCCCCATTACTAAAAGAGCAGCATTCACGCCGCAACAGTAGGCTGACCAACCACAGAATACAATGTCAGCTCTAAAAAGTCCTTAGGTATCCATAAAATCTAACAAATGAAGCAAGCAACATGTCAAAATACTTGACAACAAAAACTTCAAGAATATCCTAACCTGTTAAAAAGTTGTCCATTGATGAATGAGAAAACTTGCGTGAAGAGTTTACGGATAAAGAATGCATCTACCTGCGGCAACAAAAATCAAGATCAAAATAAAATATGCATCCTTAAATTTACATTGCATCAGCCATAAACTAAAAGATTCACCATGAAAAACAGCTCACAGAGCTGACAAGGCAAGAGTGGTACTTACTGTGGCTAAAGAAGCAAGTTTGCTAATAAAGGAATATGTTATATCATTATATGCTAATGACAAATATAAACACCCACTTTCTTTTGAACCCCCAATTTGCCCACAGTTTTGTACCTACCCACTTTCACATGAACCACCAATTTGCCCAGAAGAAAAGGATGATGCTTGTTACCCCTCAAACTAGCAGGGAGCCAAAAAGCGACTCCTAAAGGGACAACTGCTAGTTCAAGGGCAACAATGGAGACTTAGCCCACTGTCACCTCCACTAAGACTCCCTACTCTTTACAGATTTTCACCGATGAGAAGAGTGTTGATTTAGGATAGCATCGGATGTGCTCTAGCCATGAAAATTGGTGGAGAGGTTAAAGCACATGAGATCTCCAATACCTAGAAATGATTTGGGCAAATTCTAACCAGTTTGGGAGATATTAAAATACTTAATATTTTTAATGGAGTTCCTAAATCTAAACTTAGGAAAAATAAAATATTAATGGGTATTAATATAAAACTAGGTTAGAAGATTCCAAAAGTCATGGATCAAGCCAAATCTAATCTTAGCCGTTGATTAGAGATTTAATTTTAGCCGTTGATGGACCAACAAGAAAAGTATAAGAGGAGGCTTGAGGGTCAGTTGGAGAACACACCAAGTTGATCAAGGATTCGATTTTCTGGGGCAGGGCTTGCTGAGAAAATCGAAGGAGTGATTAGAGTTGCAGCTGAGGGGCAGTGAATGCAGTAGCAGAGAGGCGGAGATAGTACCGGGAGCATCAGCGCAGAAGCCAGGAGAGGGTTGACGCAGAGCCAGAGGCCATGCAAAGGCAGCCAGGAGTTGCGCGGGGCCAGTGTGGGAGACTCAGAGGCTCTAGAGGTTGATGCGAAGCCCCGAGAGGTAGACGTTGGGAAAGAAAGGTTGATGCAAACACTAAAGGTTGACGCTAGGAGATTTCGTGGGGCAGATTGGGGCTAATATCTGTCTCCGACTAAGAGGTACTACTACCGAGGGCATTCTCTGTTGGGTGAGCCATTTCTGGCACCCACATTGTATTCTGAAACTGCTTAATAATAAAACCCTCAAACCGTTGCACCGGTTTTCCTGCATTGGGTTTTTCTAGGGACATTAGTCCAAAAATAACGGTGTCACTTGTGGGCTTCTTTTTCCTTCAGTTGATGATTTGTATGTATTGAGATTGTACTTGTATTTATTTTCAGCATTTACATGGTAAATAACTTGTCAATTAACAGAACAAGTAGGAAGAAATAAATCAGAAAGTACAGGAAGGATTTCTAATAGTTAGACTTAGAAATTCCAACATGGTCTCAGAGTGTGGTTGCAAATCAGAGGATAACTGAAGGCATCAGCTTAGCAGAGCAACATCAGTGGAAAAAAGTTGTCCCAAGTGACAAAAGTTGTTCCTAGTAGAAAGCAGCAAGGAAGGAGTGACGCAGAAAGCTTGCATCATCAGTTCAAGCCAGGAGGAGGGTCAGTGCTGAGGCAGAGAGGAGCAAACCTGACCTACGCAGTGCCCGGTCATATTTCTTAGTCAGGAAGGATAGACGTTGTGGCCAGGAGGTGCAGATTGTGCCAGTGTCGGGATTGCGCAGAGCTTAGAGGCTCTAATCTTCAGACTGCTAGGGCATATGAGGCTGTGGGTAAGTTGCGGAGCAAAGCTGGTGGGGTACTGTGGTTAGAACAATACCTAACAGGGCAAGACAAAGGAGGAGGGAGTTGCTGCCGAAGATTTCTAGCCAAGAAATCTGGATCAGTGGTGCAGCTACACAAACGATCAGAGTGGGGCATCTCGACATTGGCAGAGGGATTTCCAGAAGCGAAAGCGACGCTCAGAGGTAGTCAAACTAAGAACTTCTAGACGGGAAGTAGAGAGACTTGAAAGAGTCAAAAGAGGAGCAACGAAATGGCAGTGAATGGGCTAAGAGCTAAGTCACATGACACGAGGACACGAGACACGGAGGACACGTAAATACGAGTATTCAATACGAAACACAGCGACCTAGAAACAGGACACGGGGGACACGTTTTATATAAATTTAATAAAAAAAATATTATATACATATATATATATATATATACCGAAATATAATTTTTTATCCATATTAAATTGCAAGTTGTAGCTTATCTAATCAAATTAAAATATAATTATCTCTCAAAGTTCATAGTTCAGGACTGAGTACGAAAATAACTGGGAAATTTTATGACTGTCCACCATTAACAATCTCCAGATAATGCAAACTAGGAGATAGAACCTGATTTTTGTGTGGGCAAATACGTTGTCACAAGAATGTGTAGATGCAGTCGGTTGGGATCAACAATAGGAATAAGGAATGATGCTTCAAATTTGAACATGGCAGTGAATTTGTCTCCCTAAAATGCAGTTTCCTTTTGTTCACAAAACAATTCCGCCTCCTCCAATATTTATAGTTCGAACTCCTGCACTGGACTTAACCTCCAATCGATGCAGTCCAATCACTACGCAGTTCGCATTTAACGGTCTCGATTGGTGTTGCGCATGTCTACAGGTGATCTCCGCATTACCTTAAATGTTCATTCATATCCAACGCTTCAGGATTTACTCAGGAGTAAAAAATTACAAAGCGATCTACTGCGAGCTGTTCACCAAGCTTTGTATCTATTTAATTATTGATCGATCATCCAATTTCGCACTGATATTTGGACTAAAGTTGATTGATTCCATGGGCTATCACAACGAAATTCGTCCTCAACACAGGTGCGCTTGGCCTCAGTTGAACAATGAATTTGACCAAGGACTTTGGTCTTTGCCAAATTTTTGTGTTGGTCCTTTGTTGATTCACGGATTGTTGTGATTGGCTTGATTCCAAACACTAGCAACAAATTACGTCCTATTACGGTGACTAGTTTCGTAGCAAATAGGAGATTCAGCCTTTGTGCCTTGATTAAGGAAAATTCGTCCCTGTTCCTGGTAATAACTCACAACCCAACTTATCGTTGGAAAACTCAACTCGATACCAGAAGTGTCAGAGCCGTCTTGACGTGGGAGCTAGATAGTCGTTCTGATTTTAATTACAACTGCCGCAAATAACCGGGAAAAATCGAACGCGTAGGCTTTAAATTACGTTTTTTGCGTGGTACGTATTCAACTTGTCGAAATACGTTAGGGCAACGTTTTCTACCAACCAAATACGCGTTTTCTAAATTCATGACACGACGGAAAACAAAGAATACGTATTCAGTTTTTCAGGACACGTTGAAAATCGTATTCGACACATATTAGGGCCATTTTCGTGTCCAATATGTAAAATACGGGACACGAGACCCTGGGGGACGTGTCTTGTGACTTAGGCTAAGAGATTAGGATAGACTAGACGGAGCTTCAAACATCACAGTCTGGAAGGCCAGGATCTTTTCCATTCTAGACAGGTATCGCATCAAACACTTTGCCTTGAAAACGATAGCGATCCCAATTGACCCAGCTGAAAATGACAAGTACGAGGAGGCAATAGCCAGGGCAAAGTGCATCATCCTTGCTGGTGTCAAGGATCATGTGGTGCCACATATTGCCGAGAAGGAGATGGCAAATGAGATGTGGGAAGCCCTAAAGAAATTGTACCAACAAACTTCTGCGAAGAGGAGGATGTTACTTGAAAATCAACTATGGTCATATCAAATGCAGAAGGGAGAGTAGATAGATGTCTTCCTCGGTGGATTGAAGGAGATCCGTGATCAACTAACTTCCATAAGGGCCACACCGAATTAGGAACTAATGGTGAGGACCACATTGAATGCAGCCTCAAAGGATTGGCAGGTATTTGTCCAGAGCATACTGGGCAAGACGAGCCTTCCAGATTGGGAGGAACTATGTGCAGCTCTTCGTCAAGAAGAGATCAGACAGGTGTCCAAGGCGGGGAGTAGCGGAAAATGGGTCAGAATCAAGAAGGCGAAAGAAGAAAATGCGGCTCTCGCATCTGCGGGAAAGCAGGAGAAAAGAAAGAAGATGGACCTCTCCAAGGTCAAGTGCTTCCATTGTGGGGAACTGGGTCACTATGTGAACCAATGTCCTAGGAAGAAGAACAAGGGAGAGGCTTCTAAGACCAAGGTTGCACCAACTAAGGCAGAGAAGGAAGTGGAGACTAATGACGACTGTGCCATGAGTGCTCATGCACCTCGAGAGAAGAGATGGGGAGACATCGAAATGTAATCAGATGGACTACAAGCGATGAAGGGCAGGATCCTCGAGGTACCCAACCTCTTGGATTATACCTTGCTATGGGAGCCCCGAAGAGGAGTAGCAGGACTAGTAGATGTCGGTAGAGACGGATTTGGACGAAGTGATAGAGGGTGCTACAGTGCAGGAGTCCCAGGACAGCGTGAGGCATCAATGCGAGATGCATAGAGTTTTTGCAGCAGCGCAGAGGTCAAAGAGCAAGCACTTTTCAGCGACAGAGGGAGTTTCAGCGTTGGGAGTGTCTTTAGCCTGACAGAGATGTCAGAGTTGGGAGGATCAGTTACTTACTTCTCAGTAACTGGGTTGCAGTGCAGCAGTTAGCAGTGGCAGTGCTATGGGCAGCACGATGCAGCATGATGAGAGGAGCTACAGTACAGAGGTAGCAATGATAGATCCATGGGCACAAGTACAGGATGCAGCAATGCAGAGGATGTTGGGCAGGGAGGCTTAGCATTAGCGCAAGTACCGATGTCGTATGATCAGAGTAATGCTCAGTGTGGACTATTACTAGAGCACAATCCTCGCTAAGAGGGAGTGTTGATTTGGGGTAGCATCGGATATGCTCTAGCCATGAAAATAGTTGGAGAGGCTAAAGAAAATGAGATATCCAAGACCCGGAAATGGTTTGGGCAGATTCTAATCAGTTTGGGAGATATTAAAATAATTAATATTTTTAATGTAGTTCCCAAGTCTAAACTTAGGGAAAATAAAATATTAATGGGCATTAATATAAAACTTGGTTAGAAGGTTCCAAAAGTCATGGATCAAGCGAAAGCTAATCTTAGTCGTTGATTAGAGATTTAATCTCCATTGTTGATGGACCAACGAGAAAAGAATAAGAGGAGGCTTGAGTGTCAGTTGGAGAACACACTGAGTTGATCAAGGATTCGATTTTCTGGGGCAAGACTTATTGAGGAAATCGATGGAGTGATCAGAGTTACAGCTGAGAGGCAATGAATGCAGTAGCAGAGAAGCAGAGATAGTACCAGGAGCATCAGCGCAAAAGTCGGGAGAGGGTTGATGCAAAGCCAGCTAGAGACCACGCAGAAGTAGCCAGAGATCACGCAGAGGCAGCCAGGAGCTGCACAGGACCAGCGTGGGAAACGCAGAGGCTCCAGAGCCTGACGTAGAGCCCCGAGAGGTTGACGCTGGGCTAGAGAGGCTAACACAGATCTAAGAGGTTGACGATGGGAGATTTCGTGGGGCAAATTGGGGCTAATATCTGTCTCCGACTGAGAGGTATTACTGCCGAGGGCATTCTCTGTTGGGTGAGCCATTTCTGGCACCCAGATTGTATTATGAAACTACTTAATAATAAAACCCTCAGATAGTTGCACCAGTTTTCCCGCATTGGATTTTTCCGGAGATATTAGTCCAAAAATTATGGTGTTAGTTGTGTGCTTGTTTTTCCTTCAATTGATGATCTATAAGTGTTGAGACTGTACTTGTATTTATTTTCAATATTTACAAAGTAAGTAACTTGTTAATTAACAGAACAAGTAGGAAGAAATAAATCAGAAAGTAAAGGAAGCATTTCTAACAATTAGACTTAGAAATTCCAACAAGGAGACCCGGTATATGGAAGTCACTTGTGAAGGATGAATCAACAAATGGATGTGCAGTGACCTTAATGATCATTTTCCTACAAAGGGGTTAAGAATAGAGCTTATTTGCTCTTCAAGCAAGGTACAAAGATTTCTAGGATAAGGAAGTGAGGATTTAAGGGCTAGGTTAGAAGAATGTGCCTTGTAAAGGAGTTTCCCAATCCCTAAAATTCTTATTGAACTTGATATCCCAAGGGGTTCTTGAAGACTTGACTTTTCCAAGGTATGGGACCACACAGGACCAAGTGGACCCAGCCTAGGTTAAAGAGAGAGAATCTAGCAACCAATGATTTTGTTAACCCAGACAAGCAAAGGGAAAGGATCAAAGCAAGAATTTCCACTTAAAGGTGTCAAATTCATCCTATGAGGTACTAGCCTAGGGAATACCAAGGCAAAGTTTGATCTCAGAGCTAGGGCTTGGGATATCTCACAACTCCACTGTTGGAATTGCTTCAAGTTTGGAGGAGGCTTGAGGACACACCAGCGCAATAGAGGCTAGGAGATCAAACTTTTTCTATGGCTATTTTGTTGGGAAAGTGATGCCCTAAGTGACCCAACTTGGCTAGACCTAAAGAGAAGGGGAAGAGGTGGAGAAAAATGTTCTTTGAGTGATCACCTCTTGGTAGACCAGTGCCTAATCCCTTCAGGAGAATGGACTCTAAGAGAATGATGAGAAAGGACTTCGTATTTCAGTCAAGGAAGCCTTGAGGATTACTTTGCTTGCCCTTTAGGGCAAGCAGAAGTGACCTCGAAGCTTTTATACTTCACTTTGCAAAGAAAAATGGCTTATCAAGATAAATTCACTGGTAGAATTATCCCTAGGAGATTTCATTCACATACATGATCCATACATTGAGAGATACTATATAGAAACAGTAATTCCACAATTTCGCAATTATGCAATGCATAGTATAGCGAAAATCCCATTATAGCGAAAATCCCATCCAATGCATATGACAAAAGTAAAACAAGAATAGCATTAAAATTGTGTACTTACATGTAATAGAACATATCCAACCATCAACAATTTGACAATAAAGAAGGTCCAAGATAAGATTCTCCAATCCAAACATCAAAATTCATCCGTGCTCCAATTCATCCTCCAAGAAAAATTGTGAAATTCTCAGGAGAGAAGAAACATCCAATCCAAAGTGATGATACAAATGAATTCAGATCTCTCTTATTTATACACTCATTAGGAGTTCGAATTACCTAATTTGAGCCTACATTATCCCATCAACTAAAATAATATGGAAATAACTATCTATTGGTGCCAAGCCCACTGAACTAGCTCATATCTAAAATAATAAGCCTCCCAAGTGGCCGAATAATCAATAACAAGGTTACTTGGGAGCAGGAGCGAAAACGGGGAGCGGGAGCGACATTTTCAGAAGCTCCCAATTTTGGAGCGATGACAGAGACATTTTTTATACCATATCTATTTTTTTATAATTTTTATATTTTGAGTCATATATGTCAACAAAAGCATGCAGAACGATGAATTAGATATAAAAACATAAAAAAAACATAGATTGAACCATATAACAACAATTGTCTAGAGGTTATAATCTTCATCAACCACATCCACAAGTTAGTAGCATAGTAACATACAACATATTGAGTCTCATGATTCATCAATCTTAAAGTTTCAAGCTTTCAAAAGTCAATATATAACATTTATCATCATTGATCACCAAAGTTGTACTCGTAAGCTAAGTGTAACCATTACAACAAACAACATCTAACATGAAATAAAATGTTATAAAATGAAATGAAATGAAACAACTTTCAACTTTCACGAAGCATCATATTCATAATTCATTATCAATGAGTTACAATTGCCAACTTCAAACTTGAAACTTAAATTGTCATATATTGCTTACAAAAAATATCATAATAAATATGAAAGAGTCAACAGTTATAAAAACTACTAGAAACTAGAAAAGACAAGTAAATCTATCATCTACATCTTCCTCTTGCCACCATGAATAATGCCTAATTTCTGAGTAGGTTGTAGTGGTCTTCTAGGAGTCTCCTCCCGCACAGTCCCAAGCCCAGAACCAGAAGGCAAATGCTCTCCACATGTAGACGTACATGGAGGCGGCGACAACAAGGGTGTGAAAATTTCTAAATTGAACAAGTCAGAAATCCTAATACAGTAAATTGATTTGCATTACCTACTCGTGTTCTTCATTTAAAATGTTATTTTCATAAATACTCGGAAAATATTAGTGTAAATACACTTCAGCCTACACCAATATACAGATCAAGTGCTGAAAAATAAATGAGACAAACACACAAAGGACACACTTATTTTTGGATTAAACGTCCTCGAAAAAACCTAGTGTGGGAAAACTGGTGCAGCAACTCTAAGGGTTTTCTATTATTAAGCAGAAGCTCTGAATACAAATGTTGGTTGCCCTTCGAGCAAACCAGTGACAAAAAGATACGATGGCAGAAAACCTGAGTGAGTTTTACCTAACTTCGCCTGACAGATTTCAGCTGATCCATCAGCAAAACTGGCTGGCCCTGGCTACAACTGCATTGCACTTTCGCAGTAACTTCGTGGGCCTGCGTGGAGCTCTCTAAGGCTTTGTGTCAGCTCTTCTGCCCACTGTGTCAGCTTTCCCTAGTTGTTCCAGCACTTTGCGTGGAAGGCAACTCTCTCTCTTTGTGCTAGCCCTTCTGGCTCTGTGTGCACCCAGACTGGCCTAGCGTCAACTCTCCTCGCTACTGTGCTACATCCACAAATTTCTCTCTACCTTTTTGTCAGTATTCCCAAACTATCACTACACCTCAGCTGCAAGATCTCCCCAATCGATTTCCGTCCTGAGAACTTCTCACCTTAGAAAATTGATTTCCTCAATCTCTCTGTGTGTCTTCTCTAACTAACCCCAAGGCTCCATTTATACATTTCCTTTTGAGAAATCAACAGCCGAGATTAAGTCTCTAATCAACGGCTAAGATTAAATTAGACTTGATCCTTGTCTCTTAGAAGCTTCTCACCCATATTTTCAATAATACCCATTAATATTTTAATTTTCCTAAGTTTAGACCTAGGAACCCCATTAAAAATATTAATTATTCTAATAAAATACAATCTGCGTGGAATTTCACCAAACGATTTCAATGTCTTGGAGATCTCATGGATTCTAGCCCCTCCACAAAATTTCAGATCTAGAGCACATCTAACGCTATACCCAAAAATCAACAAAAGGAACAAGACTGGGAACTCAAGCACTGCTACTAGATGGTGGGGGGTGGCATAGTTGTTGCTTCATCATCATCTCTCATAAGTTTAGCTTCCAGTTCTTCAAGATGTATAGTGCCATCCTCCAAATTATCGTCCTCTAGGTGGTTGTCTCAAATTTTATATGCTGGATCTTCATAAGCCCGATAACAGTAATGACTCAATAACCTCAAGTTGTAGTGCAGATAAACCAAACTTTCTGCCCGGTTTTCATTGAGACTGTTTCTTTTCACATTAGGTATGGAGTTGTAGGTGCTCCAACACCTCTCCATAGAAGAAGTATTTACAACCTTTTAGAGAACCTTTTTTGCCAATTTTGGCAAAAATCCCATGTTGCCATATGCTTCCCACCATGTGAGAGCATCAAATCTGTGTATATCTTCCATTGCATGCAAAGAACCAAACAAACTAGTGCAACTAAAGTATATACCTAATTCAAGACACAGATTAGAACACTCCTCCCTGTTAGGTACCAACTTGTCTAATGCTTCCATATATCCTGTAGATACCTTTGGATCTGTATGGGGTTTGACCCTAACCCAACCCCCAAGTGCAGGTTGCCCCAACCAAGATGGAGAGTAGTATTTTGGCATAAGGATATGCGCCAAGGCATGTAGTGGAACATTAAGTTTATTCCACCATGTACCAGTAAGGAAAAAATCGGGATTAAATACCAAAAATCTGATTTTTTTCACCAAAACGATTAAATCGGCCGATTTTTTGCCGACTTTTTCACTGACGAAAAAATCAGGAATAAATGGAATTAATCCTGAATTTATTGGGAGTCGATTGAAAAAATCAGCCAACTTTCCCAGGCTGTGGATAAGAGGCCGAAAAGGGAGAAAAAACACATTTGTTTGTTGTTTTTGCTCTCGTTCGTCCCTGTGGAGAGAGTAGTTGTTTGCCATTGCCCAAGAGGAGGAGATTTGCTAGTTTTGTGATGGGGATTTGGAGATTTGTCCACTGCTCAACGTGAGAGATTCAAAGTGTCGAATTATTGCTGCCAAATATGTATTTTAATTTCTCTCTCAGTCTTTGTTACACAAATGGCTTCTTAAATCTTTCTATAATTCTAAGTTTGTTTTTACCTTAATTTTGCCTAGAATTTTGAATCAAAACATTGTTTAGAATCTAGATTGAAGCAAAACTTCTACTTTCAAAAATCAAATGACAAAAATTCAAACCCTTGTTCACTGAATCTGAGTGTGTTCAAGTGACTGAAAAGAGGCATTTAAAATTTAAAATCAACAATTGCATTTGTGTTTGCTTCTTATGTGTTGGGAACTTTTTTTTCAATTTTTTTTGTGCCCAGGTTCAAATTCAAGTACAAAGTTTAAAACAAAATGCCAAGGCTTTTGGATGCTATGTGGGAATATAGTGAACATGACACCAGTGATGCGAAAATCACGATTTTATCGCAATATTATCGGATTATCGCAATTTTTATAATCCAACGATATTATCGCCCGATTTTTATGCGTATTTTTTCGCGATTTTTTCAGAAAAAATCACAATAAGTTAAAAAAATCGCAATAAAAATGAAATCATCACGATTCAATGTCATTGTTATCGTCGAGCCAGTGGACAACGGGTTTATAACACCAAAAAACAATTTTTTTTTATTCATTTGGACAGACAACGACAATGGTGGATTGGCAGTGACCTAGGAGAAAAACCTTGGTCAATCGGGAGCTAATTGGAGGAGAAAAATGACTCAAAAGCCCAGGTGGATTGAAAGCTGAGGAGGAGAGGATCAATTTTCTCCGGCAACCCGGTATGGGCACCAAATTTATGTGTTTTGTTTTCATTTTTTTTTTTTTTTTTGGGTTTGGATAACCCATTGTTTATCAAATAGTTTTGAGTTGATTTGATGGTGTTTTTGTTTGTTAAATTGTCAAAAATTTAATATGTTTTGTCATGTTAATTATGTATGTAATTTTTTTTAATTTTTATAACTTGCAATCCTTATTTTGCCATAGGTTCACCATTTAACTTCAAAGTTCAAAGTTCAAACCTCATCTTACAAATTTAAAACTCAAGAGTCAAGAGTTCAACCAAGTTACAAACATGCCAAGGAAATTGGACCCTCTGTGGGAATTTGGTGACCCTGATGGAGGGTTTGATAGAATAAACTTGAGTTGCAAGTTGTGTGGGCATCATATGTCAAGGGGGATTTACAGATCGAAGTATCACCTTGCACAAATCCCTGGACTTGAAGTAGGGCCTTGCACAAATCCCTGGACTTGAAGTAGGGCCTTGCACAAATACAAATTCGAAAATCATCCAAAGAGCCCTAAGATCATGGGAAGAATAAGAGCATGAGAGAGAAGCCAAAGCAGAAATGAAGAAGCAACTAGCAAAGAGGGTGTTAGGCTTAGGTCAACAAGGAAGTGGCACTAGTTCTACTTCAGCATCAATATCTACAACCAACACAGTAGCTGCCTCATCAGTTTTTGTTCCTAGAACCACATCTGGTTCACAACCATCTATCACTTCAATGCTTAAAAAAACTGAGAAAGAACAAGCTGACAAGTTGGCCAAATTTCTCCTTTGGAGTGATATTCCTTTCAGCATTGCAAGGAATAATCCATTTTTCTAGCCTACTGTTGATGTTATTGTCACTGTTGGCCCAGGGTACAAAATCCTTTCTTATGATGACTTTAGAGGTTGAACTCTTCAAAATAAAAAGGTTGACTGCACCAAATGATTGGAGGAGTTTAGGGCACCATGGGCACAAACAGGATGCATTGTGATGTCAAATGGTTGGACTGACCAAAAGGGGACAACCCTTATAAACTTCTTGGTTAGTTGTCCCAAGGGGGCAATGTTTATAAAATCTATTGATGCATCTTCACGTATCAAAGATGCAAAAAGTTTATGTGACTTGCTGGATGTGTTTATTTTGGAAGTGGGTGCAGAACATGTTGTCCAAATCGTAACGGACAATGCTGCAAATTATGTTGCTGCTGGCAGGATGCTTATGGAGAGGTATCCTACTTTAATTTGGATACCTTGTGCTGCACATTGTATTGATTTGATGTTGGACATAGGAAAATTTTCCTTTGTCAAAGATATTGTTGACTCATCAAAAAGCATTCCAAAATTTATATATAATTATACCTCTGTGCTTAGCTTGATGAGAAAATTCACCAACAACAAGGAGTTGGTGCACCTTACCATTACACGGTTTGCCACTACTTTCATATATCCTCAATCCCTCTTGAATTCTATGTGGGATGTGAAGAGAATGTTTCTTTCAGAGGAGTGGCGTGCTTTGACAATGAGCAGCAAACCAGAGGGAGAGACCATATGCAAATTAGTTTCATACCAGGAAAACTTCTGATCTGGAGTGCAGGAGGTGTGCCCCGTTACTGAACCTTTCGTAAAGGTTCTTCGATTAGTTGATGGTGAGAAGCCCGCAATGGGCTATTTGTATGAGGCCATGGGCAGGGCCAAAGAATCCATTCGGGCCTACTATGATGATAAGGGAGATGAGGGGTTTCAAAAACAACTCCTCCTATGGGAAGTGATTGATGAACGATGGAACAACACACTCCATCGTCCCATTCATGCTGCAGGGATCTACTTGAACCTTCCATTTTCTTACTCATGGATTCTTAACCTGTGTTCAGAGGATAGTGCAATCTCCAGCGGAATGTACAAAAATCTCCAAAAAAATTGAGACATACAGGATGGTAGGTGACACATTTGGCTTTGACATGGCTGTGACTGATAGGACGACTAAAATGCCAGAGATTTTTTTGTTTGTTTCAAGTTTCATTGTCTCTTCAAGTTCATAACTTCTTACTTTGTTTCAACTTTCAAATTTCATTTTTTTTTTTATGTTCATTTAATATTTTATTTGTAATTTTGTTGTAGATGCATGGTGGAGAATGTATGGTGTCAGGGTATCCCTTCTGCAAAAGCTTGCCATTCAAATCCTCAGCCAAACATGTAGTTCCTCATGATGTGAGCGCAATTGGAGTGTATTTGAAAAAATACACAACAACAAGCGCAACAGGTTAAACTTAAAACTTAAAATATTGCAAATTTCCAAATAATTTTTTGAATTCACTAAACAATATTTTTTTATAATTATTATTTCATAATCTTTGTACAGGTTGGAGGCCTAGCGACTTAATGACATGGTCTACGTCTACTACAATCTTCGATTGTGGGTGAGGAAACTTGAGAGGATACATGATATGGAGGCCATCTCATTGGATGGGATTGACACCATTGCTGCATGGAGGGTTAAGGCCGAGAGGCCTCTCATGGAGTCTATCGATAATTGGTTAGAGAAGGAGGTAGTGGAAGGCGTAGAGGGGGAGGAGGAGGAGGTGACGCCACCTACCCAAGCTACCCCTGCCACCAGTACAGGACGTGGTCTACCTCCTATAGCTCCTAGTTCTTTAGCTTCTAGAGCATAATAGAGTCCACTGCCAACTCCACCGGCATCTACATCTAGAAGGAAAGGGAAAAATATTGCATTTTCTCGCAAGAGGGGCAGAGGAAATTAGTAGTATTAGTCTATTAGACTTTAGTTATGTGGTTCATTTCATTGTATATGACATTATGACTCATGATATGAGATACATTATTATATTTTTTGTTGATATTTTGAAGCTAAGTTGGGACTCAGGAGTCAGGACTTACTATTCAAGACATGATTCACTGTTATGTGTGATGTAGCACTAGAAATGATATTACACATCATATATATTAGTTCTTTTATCATACTTATGTGTTAATGTATTTATTTTATGTTGTAGATGCTTTAGATATTAAAAAACTTGAAAAAAAAAATGAATATTTTGTATTTTACAATTTTTTCCCAATTATTTCCCGATTTTTTCCCTTGTCGATAATATCCCAATAACGATAACTACAACATTGCCCGACACTATACCCGAATCTGGGAGGATCTGTTGATTTTGGGTAGCATCGAATGTGCTCTAGCTCCGAAATTTTGTGAAGGGGCTAGAATACATGAGATCTCCAGAACCCAGAAATCGTTTGTAGAAATTCCACCTGGATGATGAGTTATTAAAATAATTAATATTTTTAAGGAGTTCCTAAAGTCTAAACTTAGGAAAGTAAACATATTAATGGGTATTAATAAAGATATGGGTGAAAAGCTTCTAAGAGATGAGGATCAAGTCTGTTTTAATTTTAGCCATTGATTAGGGACTTAATCTCGGCTATTCATTCATCAACAGGAAAAGTATAAGAGGAGGCTTGAGGGTCACTTGGAGATACACTTGAGAGTTCAATCAATTCGATTTTTCTGGGACAAGGTTCGCTGAGAAAATCAAACAAGTTATCTGTTGTAGCAAAGAGGCGGGGATAGTTGAGGTTGGAGGATCTTCTCCGGGACCTCGAATACACAACAGAGAGAGGCAAAGGGACGCCAGAGGAGGCAGTGCAAACCCAGGGAGGCTAATGCTAGGTAAGGAAGGGCCGACTCATTTCCAGCGAAGGGGAAGAGCCACCCTCCAACAAAAATCCAAATTCAGTTGGGGAGCAACAGAATCAGCCAAGAAGTTTGACATCAGAGCTCCAAGATGCAGCACAGTGTCCTAGTGTGCTCCACGCAGGCCCACACAGCTACCACGAAGGGGCAACGCCGCTGTAGCAGGGGATGATTGGTCCATTTGCCGGAACAAAGAGATTTTTACAGGGTGATGTGAGGTAATCTCACATACGTTTCTACCAATATATTTTTAACTCTGTAACTGGATAGCCGAGAGGGTAGCCAAAGTTGTATTCAGAACTACTACTTAATAATAGAAAACCCTCAAAGTTGTTGCACCGGTTTTCTCGCATTGAGTTTTTCTGGGGACATTTGTCCAAAAATAACGGTGTCCCTTGTGTATTTGTCTCGTTCTATTTTCAGTTCATGATCTGTATGTATGTGTAGTCTGCAATATTGTTTTCATCATTGTTTAAATAATTAAATAACTTGTTGAATGTAAAAACAAGTAGGAGATTATAAACCAGTGATTGCAATAGGATTTCTGATGTGTAGATTCAAAAATTTCCACATGGTATCAGAGGATTGTAGATCATAGGAGACTGGAAACACCAACCAGGAGATTCAGAGAATTTGTTGTAGAGAAGCAGTTGTCCCGAGTGATAGCATCGTTTCAGAGGCAAAGGAGCAACTAAAGCTATGACGCAGAGCAAGAGACGTGACACAAAGGCTCACACAGTGCCTGCGTCAGCATTTCAAGACTACAGAGAGTGACGCAGCACTGGAGAGGAGCCCACGCAGTGACTGCGTCAGCGCAGAGCCTGAGAGGTTCGAGTCAGTGAGTTGTCGGGGCTGGAGGAGCAGATCCGATCTAAGGAGCTGGTGGGAAGTTTTTTATGTTGGTGCAGAATAGCGTTTGTGGAGACAGAGCCAAGGTAGAGTGAGCCACTGCCTTGACAGATTTCTAGCCAGAGAAATCTAGATCTAGGTTGGAGTAGCAAAGGAGAATTGGAGAGGAGTGATTCGACATTTAGCTGGAGGATTGGAGTGAAGGTAATCAAGACTTAGGGGGAGTCTAGAGGAGCCTGTTCCTTAGAAGGTTTCTTGCGCCAAAGAAATCCAGATCCAAGTCTTGCTAGATTGACAGCAGGAGAGGGAGAAGAGAACCAGTCCTATTTTTGAGCAAAGATGGCAGTGAATGGATTGAGGGATCAAGACAGACTGGATGGTGCATCCAATTTTGTCATCTAGAAGGCTAGGATCCTAGCAATCCTATATAAACATCGCATCAAGGACTATGCCTTGAGAGTAGTTGATGTTTCGATTGACGTTGATCCGTTAAAGAAGTACGAGGAGGACCAGGTGAAGGTCAAGTGCATGATCCTAGATGGGGTCAAAGATCATGTAGTACCACACATTGTTGAGAAGGAAACAACAAGGGAGATGTAGGAGACGCAGACCACCTTGTACCAAGGTACTTCTGTCCAGCGTAAGATGCTATTAGAAAATCAGATGAGGCAGCACCAGATGCAGAAGGGAGAAGAGATTGATTCCTTCCTCCTCAGGTTGCAAGGGATTCGCGACCAATTGACTTCTATGGGGTCTACACCAAATCTTGAGGTCATGGTCAGGACTGCCCTAAATGCAGTCACTGAGGACTGGGAGACATTTGTCCAAAGTATCTTGGGCAGAGCGACTCTCCCCAGCTGGGAGAAGATGTGGGCAGCTCTCCGACAAGAAGAGATCATGAGGTTGACCAAGGCAAGGAGTAGTGACAAGGGACCCCGGCTCAAGAAGGAGGAGGAGGAGGATGCAACTGTCACATCATCGGGACAGCAAGGGCAGCAAAAGAGAAAGAAGGAGGATATTTCCAAGGTTTGATGCTTCAAGTGTGGGGAACTTGGACATTATGCCAGTGGGTACCCCCTGAAGAAGGGCAAGGAGGAGACTTCTGACTCGAAGGCTGCTCCAGCAAAAGCTGACAAGGAAGGCGAGGATGACGATTGCGCCATGAGTGCTCATGTGCCTTTAGAGAAGAGGTGGGGCAACATGGAGCTATATTCGAGAGGACTACATGAGACGGGCAAGATCCTTGAGGTACCCAAACTGATGGATCACATACAGCTACGGGAGCCCTTAACAACAGTGGCAAAATGACGGGTGTCGGTTGGAGTGAGGTGTGATGGAGCGACAGTGGCAAAGCTAGAGTGCCAAAGTCTGAGGCAACGTAGTGGATGTTGTAGCAGTGCGAGAGGCACATAGCAGTTTGCAGCAGCGCAGTAGCAGCAGAGAGGGAGCACAAATTAGCAGCAGAAGTAGCTTCAGCATCACGAGGCATCCAGACCGACACCCGAGGGTGAGAAGCTTCTAAGAGACGAGGATCAAGTCTGTTTTAATCTTAGTCTTTGATTAGAGACTGAATCTCGGCCGTTGATTTATCAACAGGAGAAGTATAAGAGGAGGCTTGAGGGTCAGTTGGAGATACACTTGAGAGATCCATGAGTTAGATTTTCCTGGGGTGAGGTTTGCTGAGAAAATTGAACAAGTGATCTGTTGCAATAGAGGGGCAGAGATAGTTGAGGTTGGAGGATCTTCTTCGGGACCTCGAATACACAGGAGAGAGAGGCAGAGAGACACCAAAGGAGGCAGTGCAGACCCAGGGAGGCTAACGCTTGGTCAAGAAGGAACCACACATTTCCAGCGAAGGGGAAGAGCCACCCTCCGGTAGAAATCCGAATTCAGTCAAGGAGTAGCAGAGCCAGCCAGGAAGGCTGACGTCAAAGCTCCAGGAGGCAATGTAGTGCTGAAGCAATCTCCCAGTGTGCTCCATGCACACCCACACAGCTATTGCGAAGGGGCAGTGCAGTTGTAGCCGGGAACGATCAGTCCAGTTGCTGGAACGAAGAGATTTTTGCCGGGTGAAGTGAGGTAATCTCATTTAGGTTTTTGCCAGTAAATTTTTATCTTTGTAACTGGATAACCGAGAGGGCATCTAGAGTTGTATTCAAAACTACCGCTTAATAATAGAAAAACCTCAGAGTTGTTGCACCGGTTTTCCCGTATTGGGTTTTTCCGGGGACATTTGTCCAAAAATAACGGTGTCCCTTGTGTATTTGTCTCGTTCTATTTTCAGTTCATGATCTGCATGTATGTGTAGTCCGCAATATTGTTTTCATCGTTGTTTAAATAATTAAATAACTTGTTGAACATAAAAACAAGTAGGAGATGATAAACCAGTGATTGCAATAGGATTTCTGATGCGTGATTTAGAAATTTTCACAAGACCAATAGAATGTATTTGACTTGCAAATTGTGTGGCAAGCATATGTCAAGAGGTATCAACAAATTAAATTCAATTTGGGGCAAATTCCTGGGCAAAATGTAGATCTTTGCCCAAATCCATCTCCAAAAATCTTTCGACAAGCCATTCAATTGTTGATAGATAAAGAGGAGGGAAAAGACACCAAGGCAACACTAAAAATCCGACTTGTTGGGGCCTCAAGAGTGGGTGGAAGTGAGAGCGCATCTTCAGCATCACCTTCCACACCCATATGTCCCAACCCCTCAGCTTTCTTATCTCTTTTTGTTCCTAAAACCACACCTGGTGCACAACTTGGCATCAAATCGACACTTAAAAAAAGGAAAAAGGCATCAGCTGACAAGTTGGTCAATAAGTGTTAAAATTGGCAACTAGGGCCAAACTCCACATGGGTCATGTTATTTATGACAGCTGATATTTTTCTTGGATTCCTCTCTCCGAGAGGTGTAGGATTGATCTAAAGATCATCTGATTCCGACATGTACAAATAAAGATATGAATTTATTTATATTATGGACAAATTGTCAAGGTCGACCAGCAAGCAAAACAGGGATTCAAACCCCCAACTCATCCTCAACGTTGCACATAGAAGGAGGACACCTCAAGTCATTTTCATCATCATCTCCCTCTCTCCTCTTGTGATTGGGTATGCATACCTGGGCAGCTTTCTACCACACATGTTAAGGAAGAAGGACGAATTATGTTGATAGTGTTGACCAATGTTGATCGAGCCACAGGGAGGTTGTTTGACTACGTTGACCTGCTTTGACTGCGGTTTGGGTGAGGTATCTCTGTCTTAGCAGGCCACAGATTTGGGCACTAAAATCGAGACAATTTGACCTCTCCTTTGACTAGCGTTGACTGCCCTAGGGCTAGCAGTAGGTTGACTTTTGTTGACTAGTGTTTGATTGGACTTTTTCGGATTGTTTTGGGTTGATTAGACTTGTTGTTCGAGGTCGATATTGACTGGGATTGACCAAGTTTATTAGAGGAAGAATTCTACCCTGTTTGACCAGCATTGACTTTTCTAGTTAACGCATTTTGATATTGTTATAAATTATCAGATTTGTAAATTGTACTATCTCTCTACTGAACTATTGAAGAATATAAGAAGAATTGATGAAGGGTTTCCCCACATTGGGGTTTGTCCCTGGCTAGTGCCACACCCTGTGTCCTCTTGTCTTGGCTTGTCTTCTATTGTTTATATTTATGTTCTATCTGCATTTTACTATCATGTTGATGTGATTACTAAACTGGATATTGGTATTGGGATAATAAAGAAATTGAAGTAAAACTGCTCTTAAGCATAGAACATACCGTTGTTACCTAAAATTAAAAGTAAGTGTCTTCGATGGAGTGATGTTCCCTTCAACATTGGCAAGACAAACCCATTCTACCAACCTATGTTTCATGTTGTTGTTGTCGTTGCCCCGAGGTACAAAGCCCCCACCTTTGCAGAATTGAAAGGGCCCCTTCTTCAAGATGAAAAGACTGATTGCACATCTAGATTAGAGGAGTTTGGGGCATCATGGGAACACACTAGATGCACAGTCATGTCAGATGATTGGACTGACCAGAACGGTAGGACCCTTCTTAACTTCTTGGTTAGTTGTCCCAAGGGGACAATGTTTATCAAATATGTTGATGCATCTGCACACATTAAAGATGCACGTTTATTATGTGAGTTGTTGGACATCTTCATTCAGGAAGTAGACCCAAGCAATGTTGTCCAAGTAATGATGGACAACGCTGCAAATTATGTTGCAGCTAGCAAGTTGCTTATGGAGAGGTATCCTAACTTGTTTTGGACACCTTGTGCTCCTCATTGCATTGACTTATTTTGGAGGATATAGGTAAGATTCCTATTGTGAGGGATATTGTTGAATCATCTAGGAGCATAACAAAATTTAGATATAATCATGCATCTGTGCTTAGCTTGATGAGAAGATTCACCAACTACAAAGAGTGGTGTGTTCTGTCATTACACAATTTGCCACTACTTTCATATCTCTTCAGTCTATTGAATTTTGTGTGGGATGTGAAGAGCATGTTTCTTTTACCGGATTGGCGTGCTTTATCTATTAGCCACAAACTAGAGGGAGAGAGCATATGTAGACTAGTTTCATATGAATAGAGCTTTTCGGCAGGACTAGAGGAGGTATATGCCATTTTAAAACCTTTGGTAAGGGTTCTTCTGTTGGTCGATGGAGACAAGCCCGCAATGGGCTACTTGTATGAGGCCATGGATAGGGCCAAAGAAGCCATTCGTGCTTATTATGAAGATAAGGGAGACGAGGAGTTAGAGAAACAACAGGTCATATGGAGAGTGCTTGATGAGCGATGGAACAATACCTCCATCGCCCCATTCATGCTGCAGGTATCTACCTCAACCCCGCATTTTCTAACACCTATGGTTTCAGATTTGATGCTAAGGTGATGGATGGATTCTTCACTTGTGTTGAGAGGATGGTGGCATCTGAGCAAGAATGTGAAGGTATTTCTAAAAAAATGGAGGTATATAGGATGGGAGGTGGCACATTTGATTTTACCATGGCTATTAAGAATAAGATGACCAAAATGCAAAGTAAGCTTCAATTTGTTTCAAACTTCCAAGTTTAGAATTTTAATGTTTTTTTTCATATTTCTCATTTTTCTTTTAACTTGTAGATGCTTGGTGGACAAGCTATGGTGGCAGAGTACTGTTGATTTGTGGTAGCATCGGATGTGCTCTAGCCACGAAATTTGGTGGAGAGGTTGGGGCACATGAGATCTCCAATACCCAGAAAGCGTTTTGGGCAGATTCTAAACAGTTTAGGAGATATTAAAATAATTAATATTTTTAATGGAGTCCCTAAGTCTAAACTTAGGATATTAAAATATTAATGTGAATTAATATAAAACTATGTTAGAATGGTTCAAAAGACATGGATCAAGCCAGATCTAATCTTAGCTGTTGATAAGGGACTTAATCTCGACCGTTGATTTGTCAACGAGAAAAGTATGAGAGAAGGCTTGAGGGTCACTTAGAGGGTACCCCAGAGTGATCAGTCATTCTATTATCTAGAGCGGGGTTTACTAAGAGAGATAGAATCAGTGATCGGAGTCGCAATTCAGGGGCATTGAGTACAAATAGACAGAGAGGTAGAGATAGTGTCAGGAGAGCAACGCAAGAGCCAGAGAGAGTGATGCAGTAGCAGCCAGGGCTCACGCAGAGGTAGCCAGGAGCTGCGCAGTGCTTCAATGAGGCCAGCGTCACTGACGCAGAGGTCCAGAAGGCTGACGCAAGGCCTCCTGAGGCTGGCACGGACCCATTCAGGGTGACACAGGGCTAGCGCTAGGCAGAGAGAGGCTGACGCAGTCCAGAAAGGCAAACGCTGGGGTTTTTAGCGCAGATTGGAGCTGAGGAGCTGCCGTAGAGTTTATCCGAGGCTTCAGCCATGAAATTTGTCTCAGACTGAGAGATACTACTGCCAAGGAAATTCTCTATTAGGTAAGCCGGATGTGGCACCCAAATTGTACTCTGAAATTGCTTAATAAGAAAACCCTCAGATAGTTGCACCGGTTTTCCCGCATTGGGTTTTTTCGGCGACATTGGTCCAAAAATAACATTGTCACTCGGTGTGATTGTTTCTATTTCCTTCAGTTGATCACCTGTAATATGTTGAGCATGTACTAGTGTTTATTTTCAATATTTACATTGTAAATAACTTGTTAAGTAACAGAACAAGTAGGTAGGAATAAATCAGATAAAGTGCATGGAGGGTTTCTAACTAGTAGACTTGGAATCATCAACATGGTATCAGAGCATGATTGTAGATCGCAGGAGAACTGAGGACATCAGTCGAACGGAGCAATAGTAACAGAAAATAGTTGTCCCGAGGTGACATGCTCAACAAGGGAAGGGTGACGCAGTGCCTTCGTCATCAAGGGTGAGCCAAGAAGAGGCAACGCAGAGGCTACGGAAGTCAAAGGGAACCTCATGCAGAGCCACACAGAAGCTAGGAGGGCTGACGCAGTTGGCTAAGGAGGTCAGGTCACTGGTGTCGGGATTGTGTAGAGCCTACGAGCTCTCACCTTCAGGTTGCTGGAGTTTAGAAGGTTGTGGAAACATTGCAGAGTGGAGTTGGTGAGGTACTGTAGTCAGAACAGTTCCTGATAGGGCAGGCCAAGAGGAGGGAGTTGCTACCGAAGGTTTCTAGCCAAGTAATTTGGATCAGTGTTGTGGTTGCACAGACAATCAAAGAGGGGCAACTTGACGTTGGCAGAAGGATTTCTAGGTGGGAAATCGAGACTCAAAGGGAGTCCAGAAGAGTACTTCCAGACGGGAAGTAGAGAGACTCAACAGAAGTCGAACCGAGAACTTCCAGACAAGAAGTGGAGAGACTCAGCAGGAGTCAAACTGAGAACTTCCAGACGAGAAGTGGAGAGACTCAATAGGAGTCGAACCTAGAACTTCCAAGCGGGAAGTAGAGATCTTGGAGGAGTCAATAAGAAGAGCAGAGAGATGACCATGAATCGGTTGAGGGATCAGGGCAAGTTGGATGAGGCATCCAACTTTGTCATCTGGAAGGCCGGGATCCTTTCTGTTCTGTGTGCCATAAGTGCACACGCACCACTTGAGCGGAAGTGGGGAAACATCAAGTTGTAGTCAGGCAGACTACAAGCAATGAGGAGCAAGATCTTCGAGGTACCCAACCTCTCGGATTAGACCTTGCTATGGGAGCCTCGAAGAGGAGTAGCAGGACTGGTTGATGTGGGTAGAGACGGATGCAGATGGAGCAGCAAAGAGAGCTACAGAGCAGGAGTCCCGAGACAGCGCGAGGCTAGCAGGCTGCAACAGTGCGAGAGGCATGAGAGTGTTGCACCAATGCAGGATGGCACAGAGAGGGGTGCAATAGTGCGAGATGCAGGGAGTTGTTGCAGTAGCACAAAGGTCAGAGAGGGAGCACTTGTCTACGACAAAGGGAGCTTCAACATCAAGAGGGTCTCTAGCCCAACAAAGAGGTCAGAGTTGCAAGATTATTCACTTACTTCTCAGTAAATGAGTTGCAGTGCACCACCGGGTAGCACAATGCAGCATGATGAGAGGAGTTGCAGTGCGGATGTAGTGTTGGGAGCAAGGACCAACAGCAGCACAGATGCAGAGAGAGTTACAATACGGATGCAGCGGTGGCAGTGACAGGGCCATGGGTAGCAGCACAGGATGCAGCACTGTAGAGGATGGCGATCAGCAGGCCTAACATCAACACAAGGACTGATGTCGGATGATCAGAGTATTGCTCAGTGAGAAGTATTACTAGAGCACAGTCCTGGCAGAGAGAGAGTGTTGATTTGTGGTAGCATCGGATGTGCTCTAGCCACGAAATTTGATGGAGAGGTTGGGGCACATGAGATCTCCAAAATACTAAGAAAGGGTTTGGGCAGATTCTAAACAATTTAGGAGATATTAAAATAATTAATATTTTTAATGGAGTCCCTAAGTTTAATTAACATATTAATGTGGATTAATATAAAATTGTGTTAAAATGGTCCAAAAGACATGGATCAAGCCAAATCTAATCTTAGCCATTGATTAGGGACTTAATCTCGGTCGTTGATTTGTCAACAAGAAAAGTATAAGAGGAGGCTTGAGGGTCACGTGGAGGGTACACCAGAGTGATCAGTCATTCTATTCTCTAGAGCAGGGTTTGCTAAGAGAGATAGAATCAGTGATCGGAGTTGCAGCTGAGGGGAATTGAATACAAAGAGATAGAAAGGCAAAGATACTACTGGGAGAGAGCGCAGGAGGCAGAGAGAGTGACGTAGTAGCATCTAGGGCTCATGCAGGGCCATGCAGAGGCAGCCAAGAGTTGCGCAATGCTTCAAAGAGGCCAGCGTTGCTGACACAAAGGGCTAAAAGGTTGATGCAGGGCCTCCTGAGGCTGACGCATACCCATTCAGGGTGACACGGGGCCAGCGCTGGGCAAAGAGAGGCTGACGCAATCCAGAAAGGCAGACGTTGGGGTTTCTGGGGCAGATTGGAGCTAAGGAGCTACCAGAGAGTTTATCTAGGGCTTCAACTGGGACATTTGTCTTAGACTGAGAGGTACTACTGCCAAGGAAATTCTCTATTGGGTAAGTTGGATTTGGCACCTAGATTGTACTCTGAAATTGCTTAATAAGAAAACCCTCAAATAGCTGCACCGGTTTTCCCGCATTGGGTTTTTCCGGGGACATTGGTCCAAAAATAATGGTATCATTTGGTGTGATCGTTTTTGTTTCCTTCAATTGATGATTTGTAATATGTTGAGTATGCACTAGTGTTTATTTTCAGTATTTAAATTGTAAATAACTTGTTAAGTAACAAGACAAGTAGGTAGGAATAAATCAGATAAAGTGCATGGAGGGTTTCTAACAAGTACCCCATCTCCAAAAGCTTGCCATTCAAGTGCTCAGCCAAACATGCAGTTCCTCTGGGTGTGAGCGCAATTGGAGAGTATTTGAATAATACACAGCAAAAAGAGCAACATGAAGAAAAAATTCAAATTAAATTTTTTGAATTCATTTGATTATTTTTAATATTTAAATTTTCTAAGTACTAATTTACAATCTATGACCCTAATACAAATTGGAGTCCCAATGCCTCAATGACATGGTCTACGTCTACTACAATCTTCGATTGTGGGTGAGACAACTTCAGAAACCTCCTGATGTGGAAGCCATCTCATTGGACAATATTGATACAACTATTGCAAGGAGGGTCGAGACTGAGAGGCCGACCATGGACTCGATCCCGCATTGGTTAGATGTGGATCCAGTGGAGGTAGCAGCTGCAGGGCACGAAGAGCCATAGGTAGAGGAGGAGCAGCATCAGGGTCAGGAGGTAGAGCTGGATGAGTATGATGAAGAGGAGACACCATCTAGGATGGGCAACATCAGCATAGGACAGAGGCCACCTCTTTCATCAAATTCTAGACTCCATTTGTATTTCCAAGGGCTAGGCCTTCTTCCTCTAGAGGAAAAGGCAAAGTCATTCCATATGCCCATAAAAGGGGCAGAGGATCTCAGTGACTGATTACTTTATGACATGTGGATGACTCGTGATATACATTTATTATACTTTTTATTGATATTTTGACTCTTGAGAGTTGAGACTCAGACAAGACTCAAGATTCAGGAGTTGATTCAGTATTTTGATATGTGATGTAGCACTAGACTTCATATACATATTACATATTAGCTTTCCTTACATGTTTATGTGGAAATGCATTTATTTGATGTTGTCGATACTCTAGATGCTAAAGAACATAAAAAAAAAAAAAAAAATGAATATTTTTGTCATTTTTAATTTTGCCGACTTCTTCAAAAAACTCCCGACTTTAACGAGTTTTTCAACTTTTGGACCCTTGCCGATTTAATCCCGACTTTGACTTTTTCCACATTGTCGTGTACACACACAATTGTGAAACAATGTATTCAAGTTGGGATCATATTTCTAAACAATATATTTTATTTGCCCCAACATGCTATCCATCTACTCGTACACCTCCCCAATCAATGGTTTTTCTGTATCTGCAAAATGAATCATGTGATAAATGGGCTTGGTGAATTCCAATACTCGCCTCACATGTGCCCAAAACTGACCATCAAGAGCAGTCTCCTCCACCTTTTCAAAACCTTGCTTGTCATCTACATTTGTATCCCTTTCCTTTAATACCTACCAGTGTGGACTTGATACCATGCTAGCCAATGACTCTCTTACCTTCAAAAGGCGCCTGAAGGTGAGGTATTAGCTAGCAAATCTAGTCTTCGCAATCTTCAACAGCTCCAATCTTGAGTGACTGTGGAAAAGCCCATGGGTATTGCTATGATTTGTAATAAATTTTATCATTTGTTTGCCTCTCTTGTACAAATCACCAAACCATTTGTATTGTTGGTTTTTGTTCTTAATAATATCATGCATCAAAAGGTTCATTGTGTGAACCAAACACCCAGACCAAAATATGGTGGGGTATTTATCCTCAATAATTGCTCTCGCTACCTTACAATTAGCAGCATTATCAGTGATGACATGGATGACATTGTACGGCCAAATATGTTCAATTGTTTCAAGTAATGGCTTTGCAATGTTGGTGTTGGTCTTAAACTTGTATGAGTAATCATTTGCTGAAAGAAAGATGGCTCCACTAACAGACACAGCAAGAACACTTATCAATGGCTTGCCTTGTACATTTGTCCATCAAATACAATGGACATCCCATGCTCAATCCAAGAATTTGTCATTCTACTCAAAGAATGTGATATTTTTGCTTTTTCATGATCAAGTCCAACGGTTCTAGCCTTGTTATGCCCAGGGTTCTTCTATCCTTTAGGGGCATCATTTATGGAAAAAACCATTTCATGGCAATAAGGTGAGTGAAGAACATTGAATGGTATCCCACATGCATAGAGAAACTGGTAAACTTTTGAATAAACATCATTCCTACACCCTTCATCAAGGAAATTTGATATAGTTCTACGCCTTAAAGAGATGTTTGGTGACCCTGTGCCTCCATATCCACTACCATGGGAGGATGCTGAAGGAGTCTTTTGTGCATGTGATTGTGAGCTTGGTTCAAAGAAACCCTTTGATTTTTTAGATTGTATTAGACTTCCTCCTCTTCCTTTATGTATTTGGCTTTAAATATTACTGACACACTTGCACAAGTTTTTGTAGGAATTTACAAGGTAAGTTCCTCCGATAGAACACCAAAGGACACCGCTCACAAACAGATCACAGATCAATACACCAGTATTCTTGACGTGGTTAAAACCCTCAAAGAGGGAAACAATTCACAATCTAAGCCAACGCGGCCACTTCGAGCAATTCATTAATAAAAGAAGGAAAATTTACATAAGCTTCTCTCATGAACAGTCCCCCTACAAATGACCCTCCATGCTCTTTAAATAGAGATCATGGACCAATCAGGTGTTAAGCCACAGATCAAGTGTCAATAATACCGACGAGAGAATGAACTATCGGATCATTTCATGTCTAAAACATATCATGACCGTCGGATTGTAAGTTACAAAAGTACATAGTAAAGAAACACAATTTACCTAACTCTATACTAGACCAAGTTATACGTAACTATTTCTTATGTGTCGGAATATCCTAAAATTCCCCCTTAAGAACAACTTGGGATAGGATTGAAGGATGTACAAATATTACACAATAGGAGAAGGAAGGAGGCATTAGAGCCTAGCCCCCCTTAGTGACAACTTCCTGAACTCCAACCATAAATCGAAGTTTAGTAAACTTCACCTCAGTGAGAGCCTTTATAAAGATGTCTGCAACTTGATCATCAGTTGAACAATATTGCACTTCAAGAACATGGTCATGAATGAGCTTTCTGATGAAGTGCATGTGTAGCTCAATGTGTATGTTGCGCTGATGTTGGACTAGATCTTTGCATAGCTGAATGGCACTTTGATTATCACACCAAGGTGTAGTCGGATGCTGCTACTAAAAGCCAAACTCTGACAAGATCTAACGAAGCCACGGGGCTTCCTTACTAGCTTCTATGGCACCACGATACTCTGCTTCTATTGAAGAAAGAGAAATGGCACTTTGTTTCTTGCAAGCCCATGTAATAGGTTCAGAACCAAGAGTGAAGACATTACTTGCAGTAGACTTCCAATCATCAGGGTCACCAGCCTAATCGGAATCAGTGAAACCAACCAATAGAGGAGATGCTTCTGCACTGTAATGAATCTCAAACTGAGTTGTACCTCAAACATAACGAAGTATTCTTTTAGTTGCTTTCTAATGACTTTCATGTGGGTTTTGCGTAAACTGAGCAATAAGGCCAACAGCAAAGCAAAGGTCAAGATGAGTATGGGTCAAATACAAAAGTTTTCCTACAAGCTGACGGTATAAGGTAGCATCAACTTTAGGGGAAGTACAAGTGACTGAAAGTTTGGCTCCAGACTGAAAAGGAGAAGGGGTTGGCTTACAATCTTCCATGTGAAAATGGCGTAGAAGATCACAGGCATACTTGGACTGGGAAAGGGAAATACTTTCCTTGGCTTGCAAGACTTGAAGACTAAGAAAATAATGCAAGTGTCCTAACTCTGTCATTTCAAACTTCTTTTTAAAGCTGGACTTCACATGGTTTATAAGGTTGGGATCACTACCAGTAAGGATAAGATCATCAACATAAAGAACAAGAATGATAAGATACTTACCCACTTTCTTGGTGTAGACAGTATTGTCAGAACGACACCTAGAGAAGCCAATATCTAAAAGAAAGTTATCCATTTTGGCATACCAAGCCCAAGGGGCTTGCTTGAGACCATAAAGGGATTTCTTAAGCCAACATATAAGGTTGGACTCTATTTGTATAAATCCAGGAGGTTGTTCCATATAGATTTCTTCATGCAAGTACCCATGCAAGAAGGCGGATTTAACATCCATCTGATGGACTTCCCATTTGAAGGAGGCAGCAAGGGAAAGAACAAGGCAGATAGAGTTAATTTCGGCAATAGGGGAGAAGGTTTCAATATAGTCAATGCCTTCAACTTGTGAAAAGCCCTTAGCAACAAGACGAGCTTTATGTTTATCAACTTTTCCATCTAGTCCAAACTTGGTACTGTAAACCCATTTGCATCTAACAAGTCTTCGTCCCTTTGGAAGAGGAACAAGATCCCATGTATCATTTGCCAATAATAAACAATATTCTTCATTCATAGTTGCATTATAATCTGGATAGCCTGAAGCTTCTGCAAAGGTGTCAAGATCATAATTTGTTGAAGCTTGAGCCAGTAAAGAAGAGGCTCTATTGAACTGAGAATGTGTACGTCACTGATCTGTAGGATCACCCGTAAGAGCACCTACTGCATCCCGAGTAGCATGGACCCATTTTGGAAGTTGAGGAGCTGAAGGAGGATCCTGAGAAGGTGGAGGAGGATTGCCATCCTCGCTGTCATCATCTAAAGAAGAAATGTTTTCAGAAGTAGAAGGGATAGAAAGAGGTGGCACATCCGCCGAACTAGGCTCGTAGGTGATATATTTTCAGCAAACTTTACATCTCTTCTAATGATAACATTTTTGGACTTAAGTGGAATAAGTCTATATCCTTTGACATCTTCAGAATTTCCAACAAAAATACATTTTCACTCTTAGGTTCTAAAGCTTTATGTTTGTCATCTGGAATATGGGCCCATGCTTCACTTCCAAAAACACGAAAGTGACTAACATCCAGTTTAAATGAGCTCCATGCTTCTTCTGGAGTGATATTCTTTAAAACCTTAGTAGGAGTGCGATTTACTATGTAATTTGCACAGTTAATTGCTTCTTCCCAAAAATTAAGACTAAGTACTTTAGATTGAAGGATACAATTAGCCATTTCCTTTAAGGTGCGATTCTTCCTTTCAGCTACACCATTTTGTTCTGGATTATATGGAACAATATGTTGCATTTGAATTCCATGCTTAGTGCAAAAGTTGATGAATTTGTCGTTAACATATTATCTGCCATTATCAGATCTTAGCTTAAGAATTTGATGTCCAGATTGTTTCTCAACAAAGGCCTTAAAGGCCAAGAACATGTTAAATGCTTCACTCTTGAGTTTTAAGAAGTATACCCAAGTGTGTCTAGAGAAATCATCAATGAAAGTTAAGAAATACTTGTATCCAGAAAATGAAACAACTGGAAGTCGACCACATAAATCACTATGCACAAGTTGTAAAGGATTCGAGGCGTGCCAAGAGGCACGTTTTTCAAAACTATTCCAATGATGTTTTCCGAGTACACATTTGGAACAAACACCATCTCTGCAAGATACCATAGGAAAACATATCACCATATTTTCTTTACATAAATTTTGAAGGGAGTGATAGTTTAAGTGACCAAATCGCTCATGCCAAATTTTGCTGACTTCATCACTATGAGCAACAAATACCGAGGGAAGAGTTGATGACCCAAAGTTGTTAAATTTATACAAACTTGTAGAATCATCAGCAATGCCAATAGCTAAAATTTGTCTAGGATTATTCAGGTCCTTAATTACAACATCATGAGGTGAAAATTCAACTATTTTACCTTCACTTGAATGAGTTATCTGATATACAGATAGAATGTTGTAGGATAAGGTTGGAACACATAATACATCATTAAATTGACCATTGTCTAGATGAATAGTTCCAGTTCCCACAACACTTAGAGATCTATCATCACCAACATATATATTTTTGGTGTTACAATCCTTTAAAGAAGAAAACATGGATTTGTTTTTGGCCATGTGATAAGAAGCTCCAGAATCAATAAGCCACCCATGAGAATGAGAAGAAGAAGACACATTTAGTGCATAACCAGACCGAGATGCTTGACAACCACATGCAGAAAGTGTTATTCCTAAAGATGAAGTTGAAGTTGAAGTTAAAGAATGCTCCAAACGGATGTTATGCTTCTTCATTGTTGCTTCCAAGGCTTCCATCTTCTTAAAGCATTTGGATTCTAAGTGGCCATCTCAATTACAAAAGTTGCAATGTCTATCAGTCTTCTTCCCTTTGTTTTTATTTTCCTGATCAGTTTGTTGAATTTTCCATTTTGAGACTGAAATTGCTTAAGACCCTTGTTTGGTTTAGGACCGTTCTTTTTAGGATACTGCTTCTTAGGATTCTTTGAATTTGGTTTTTGCTGAGTGGCTAAGGCATTGTTAGAAGGGTTTCCAAGATTAAGAAGACCAAAATGTAAGAGTTTTTCTTGTTCTCTGATTAAAGAATCACAAAAGGCATCAAAAGAGGGGGACATGTAGTCTTGTCCTTGAGAAATAAAAGTTTCTCTAGTAGAATGGAAGGTGGAAACAAACACAGAGTAGGTTGATCCCAACTTAGTAAGAATGGAATAAATAAAGCTACCATCTTCTTTCTTAACCTTAACACCTTCCAAGAGAAGTCTAAGGGTCTTCAACTTGGACAAAAAATCTTCAATGGAAAAAAAATTATTTGGGTCCAACGTAAGCAACTCATTTTCGAGTTGATGGGCTCTAATTTCATTTTTAATTCCAAAAACTTTAGTGAGTTGTTTCATTTCTTCATTAGGGATATCAAGTTCCGGGATATGGAATCTAAGGTCTGGAGAAATAAACATCCCTATTAACCCACGTGTTTGATCTTGCATATTTTCTCATTTGGCTACCTTGTGAAAATTCTACCATTGCAGCAACTGATTTACTTTTACTACTTATTTCATCATAAGTTATTCATGAAATTACTTCAACAAATATTAAAATAAATATTGTTGCAGATATCACATCATAATACAGAAACAAAAAATATGCACACATTGACATAGTTATTTTGGACTAATGTCCCTGGAAAAACCCAATGTGGGAAAACCGGTGCAGCAAGGGAGGATTTTATTATTTAGCAATTTTCTTGTACAACAGGGTGCCAAACTGGCTTACCCATAGATAGACAAACTTCCAGCACTTTTGTAAACCCAGCATAGGCCCTACTGACCTCTGCTACAGCCTGAAACCCTCTGCGTCAACCTGAAACCCTCTGCGTCAGCCTACTGAGGGTCTGCGCAACCTCTCTAGGCTTCTGCATCACTCCTGCAGCCTTTGCGTGGATGATGTAAACCCTTCTGGCTCTGCGCAGTCTTTGCTGCCTCTGCGTGGCTTCCTCTGGCTCTGTGTCTGCCTCTTTTGCGTTGATCTCTTGTCTCTCTGTTCCGTACTTGCTGCCTCCTGACTACTCTTCAGACCACTGATTCAATTTCTCAGCAAACCATGCTCCAAAAATTGAACTCATTGGTCTCCCTCAGTGTGTTCTCTAAGTGCCTCTCAAGCCTCCTCTTATACTTTTTCTGTTGACATCTCAACGGCTGAGATTAATTCCCTAATCAATGGCTAAGATTAGATCTGGCTTCATCCATGTCTTTTGGACCATTCTAACACAGATTCATATTAATACACATTAATATTTTATTTTCTCTAAATTTAGACTTAGGGACTCCATTAAAAATATTAATTATTTTAATATCTCATGATCCGTTTAGAATCTACCCAAACCCTTTCCAGGTATTGGAGATCTCATGTGCCCCAACCTCTCCACCAAATTGCATGGCTAGAGCATATCCGATGCTACCCCAAATCAATATGCCTTATTTTCATCTTTAGGTTTAGTTTCTTGGCCTGAGGCTATTCTGTAAAGACCTTTACTTCTAAGTAAATCCATAATGTAGGACCACCATTGGAAGTAGTTGGTGCTGTCAAGAATAACTTGGCATGGACTTTCCATTTTAACATAATCTGAAGCTGTAAACGCTGAAACTAAGTGTTCCAATGAAAAGATCTTGAAAAATTAGGCTGATTCAAAAAAACGGCTTCCAAATAAAAAAGTTATGGCTTTTTGAAGAAAAGTTGTTGAAGATGCCGACGAACCGCGTGAATGTGCGGAAGTGAATGATAATGTTATATTTAAAAAAAAATCCCCCCCCCCCCCCCCCCTCCTCCAAACTTAATCTAATTAGCTCACTTAAAAAAAAATTATGTGACCCACTTTTATAAATAAGTGAAAGTCGCTTTTACAATGGTATTTTATGAGCTACTCACTAAATTGTAACTTAAATAAAAGATAAAGGGACTTTAGAATTATAAGTGACTCATTTTTTATAATGGGTGAGAACACTTTTACATAAAATAACTTTAAAAAATAAGTTACATGTACTTTTTGAAAAAGTAACTCAACAAAAAGAAAGACTTGAACCCAAGACCTCTATCCTCATAAAGTAACATTGGACCCAGTGAGCTAGTTTAAAAGGTTAATAATTTTTGGAAAAGAGGAAGGGCGGTTGGAGGGGTCTTTTTTCTTTAGTCATTGAAGCTTTGGGGTGCGTGCTTACTTGAAAAAACTCTTTTTGCATACAAAACAAAAAACCGCACAACCCAACATGGACATACAAAAAAAACAAACCTTATGGCTTGAAGTTAGCTTTCGCCAGAAACTAAATATTTTCCTCAATGTTTCTGATTTTTCGAGATCACACTAAGGCGCAGCGAAAAGATCATACACATGAGAAAAATCCTTCCTTTCTGTTTCTGATTTGCCCAGATCGCACAAAGTTGTGGGGCAAAGAACGTACGCAAAAATGAAAGGTATAGATCCGATAATAAAAAACAAAGAGCTAAATAAACTAAAATAAATAGAGAGATCAATAACTAGAACTACAAAT
>APFE031484232.1:0-30077 GCA_000404065.3 Pinus taeda | reverse complement strand
GGGGAATGTTGACACCTAATCTTCATGATTGGGTGAATTTATGTAAATAATTAAATTAGGAATGTGAACAGTCATCAGGAGATGAACTGAACAGTCACACCCTATTGTATATAACAAAGACATACCTGATGGAATAATACAAATCAGTTTTTCTACCTAATGGAGTTACTCCGTGGCCTGGCAGTCTACCTTTGGAAGAGATTGCTCTTCATTTTGTATAAGAACTTTTTTCTCTCATCCTCGTTTGGTGTTTCATCAGTAGGGGTATCTTCATTTTTTTTTGGATCTTGAAGAGCCTCAAAAGAGTTTTTGTGAAGGAATGTGATGGTATAGTATCTACTTTAGAAAATTTCTTTGGGGTTGAAACCTTGTTGTGTTTATTCCTTATTTCTTTTTTTATGGTTGAGCCTCTTTAGAAACAACAACTTGGGTTTGCTCATATTTTTCTCTTTGGGAATATTTTTTGGTAAAGTTCCCATGATTATGACAATAGAAACATTTAAAATAAATCTCTTAATGGTAGAACTAGGCTCCATTCTCCAAGATTTATCTTAAGGGCCTCCATTAATCTTTCGTTTATGTTTTCCTTGGTTATGCTTTATCCAGATAGGTTGTGAACTTGTTTCCAATGTCTTTTAGTTCATTAGGGCCCCAAATATGAAGAGGGGGGTGTGGAAATGAGACCCACTCTTACACTATAATGATCCTAGAATCTAGATTGAAATATAGATTCCATGGGCTCATCGAAAGCCTTTCTAAAGTCCACAAAGCAACAAAAAATATTGGATTTATCATTTTGGAATTCCTCCACAATGACCCTAACATAAAAAGGTGGTCTATTATTGAGTGCTACCTTCTAAAACTTGCTTGGCCTTTAGCCTACTTATCTTCACTTTCAAGCCATACACTCAACTTATTTTCCAAAATAATACCATATAACTTGGCGAAGAGAGGGCTGATCATAATTGTCCGGTAATTAGAGGGGCTATTTGTATCCCCACTTTTAAAAATAGGGATAATGAAGCTCTCAATCCATGGTTTAGGGAACCATTTCTTGAGTGCTTTATTGAAAATATTGTGGTTGTGGGGGATGAGGACGAGACCTCCAATTTTTTATATTTCCACCTGGTAACCTTCAATGTCCTTAGGTTTCCCATTTACTAGGCGTTTAACCTCAAAATCAATGTCTTCTAATGAGAAAACTTATTTTGTTTTGATAAGGATTTCAAAGTTATCCATGTCATTTGGAGATTCATAAAGCTTTTTAAGATAGGAATTCCAGTCGTGTAAAGAAATTTTATTATTATCTTTAGTTTTCCTAGTTAGAATTTGCCTCCAGAATTTCTTAGGAGCTACCTTAGAGAGATGTAAGAGATTCTCTTGTCTCTTACGAATATACTACCTTTTTTCCCTTTTAGTTAGGGATTTATATATTTTTATCTTTCCAATTTAAAATATTCATCAACAACTTCATTAGTTTCTCTCCTCGCAGTTTTACAATATTTGTCATACCATGGGTTGTTTTTGTTATTTCCTTTATAACTTGAAACTTCAATTGAGAACTTGTTGATACTATATGAGAGGATTGTAGTAAAATTATCATAGAGGTATTATATGTTGTCTATACTAGATAAAGGAAGCAAATTAGTTTTTAACTCATTTAGAAAGAGATCAATTTTATTTCTATAAAAGATTAAGTTCTTTTGTCTATAAGGATTATCTTCTATGGGATATCTATGCATGAAAAGATTGAGAGTTATAAGTAAGGGCCTATGATCAAAGTTAGGATCGTGGTCGTTTAAGATGTCAAATTTATTATTTTGTTGTATAAAGGGAGATCAGAAATAGCATAGTCTACCATGCTACTACCAAGCCCATGGATCTAGGTCATCTAACTAGAATTGGGCCACTTATTTAGACTACTGAAAATTATGAGATCATGGGCACCATAGAGCTTGACTAGCTCCGACCCAAACAAATTCTCCCCAAGGTCTTCAAAGCTCATTTTGTACTGGCTAGCCAAAGTAAAGTCTTTGTCTAACCAAAGAGGATTAGGGTTGGAATGATTGCTTAGAAGAATAGCTTGGTTGCTTGAAGTTAGAGCATTAAAGTCACCCATAAAAAGGATATTACCTTCATTCCTTAGGCTAGAAATATCATTCTCTAAACCATTGTAAGGACTATTTTTATCTAGATTCTTTTCTTATAAAAGTTAGAATTGATGGGGGAAAAATAATAGATTATTATGTACATCTTTTTATCATTGATGTGAGTAATATCTATCCAACTATATTTGTAAGGGTCATTTTTATAAATCCTAGCATGGGGGGAGATGTTCTTCTTAATGTAACAATCTATACTCCCAATAAATCTACGAGAGGATTTCTTGTTTTAGGTAAACCATAGTGCAAAGCCATCTATGTTAGGGACCTTAGATTCTTCGTGTTCCCAAGTTTCAACAAACACTATAATATCAACATCATTCGAGATCCAACTTAGCTTGGGGCCTTTGTTCCATGGAAAGGCCCAACAGGTCCAAGAAAGAATCCGAAGCATGTTGAATTGCTATTTATTACTATCTTTTGGTTTCTATCTCAAACAACCGCTTTTCTATTTCTAATTATTGCCCATTTTCCTTCCTTCCTAGCTTCTTTTAACTTTTGAACTTCCTTTCTTAATTCTGCTTGATCTTCTAGAATGAGATCTTCATTTATAAATATTCCTGTTCCGTTTAGACTTTAGGTTTTACTAAGTATTTCATACTTATGGTCAATAGAGCTCACCTTTATTCGGATCAGCCTTCCTTTATTCTCATCTAATTTCCCCAACCTTGTTGCTTCTGTGAGACACATTTTTTCAATTTGTAATCTATTATGTAATTCTGTATCATCTAAGGCTAAAGTATCCTCGGCTACCTCCTCTTTCAAACCAAAAATTATAAGGTTCAAGGCTCTTTTGTTATGCTCATGGTCTAATTCTATCAATTTTTTCATTTCATCTTTAATTGGTTTGATATTTGATTTACCTGCCACACTATTTAGGGTGAGATAGCTATTAAACTTTTCTTCTAATTCTTTAATCATGTCCTTCATTTTAAGACTCTCTAAAGTATTAGTGTCTCCTTGCTGCGATGTTTGGTTCGTATCTTGGTTTTGTTTTTCTATAACTTGCAACATAGTCTCCATTGCTCCATTTTATTCTCCAATAATTCTATTTTATTTTCTATTTTTTTTGGATCTTGTCTTCAAGAGATGTGAATTTATTTTCCAACATGGCTTCTAACTCTATTTGTAACTTGACTTCTCTTTCTTCTCTACATTTCTCTAAAGACTCTATATACTCATAAAAGCTCTGTAGAGTAACTGTGCTAGGTCTACCTTTAGTAATCTTTGGTAGCTATGGTGAATTATTCATACTTGAGAATATATGAGCAAATATGTATTAGAGAAAGATAAGGAGTGTGTGCACCCGATATCAGCAAACCGGATCATAGACTGCACATGCCCCGGATTGGATTGAATCGTAGCCCGTAGACTATATTGGATCTAGAAAGATGAATGGATTTGTAAATCCAGATCGAAGCAGCTCCAGCCAAACTTACATTTGCATATCTAGATCATAGCAGATGCAACCGTCAAAGATCGGCTGCAATGTTATGTTGGATGTATCTGATGGGATGTATCTGATGTAATGGCTCCACCACTGAGCTCTAGGTAATGTTGCAAATAGTTGAAAATAGCACCTCCCCTAACATCCCTACTCCACGAACAAACCCCCACTTGCACCGCATCAATGTGTTTGAGATCTGCAATGCCACAAAGATATTGTAGAATGTGAACCAAGAGTGTCCATATGTGATAGATTCAAAGGGTACTACCACAGAAACGTGTTTATATCCTTGGATCGTAGAGTATTGGTTTATAGATGTGAACCACATGTATAATATATATGCAAACCAATTGTTTATATATGGATATAGCACGATTATTTTTAGAGAGTGAGATCAATGACTATGGTTTCGGTCTTTGAACTGAGTAATTTGCGAACCGAACAATCTCTGAACCAATCAATCTACAAACCAATAATTTATATATGTGAACCATAGAGGTATCACAAGTTTTAGGTAATGGTTGTTAAAAAAAAAAAAAAACATGTAGACTTATTTATATATAAATAAAGAAAAAAAAACAATTTAGGTTATCATAGGTGGTGGGGTGTTATCTTCCCCACCTAGGTGTGTTATCTTCCCCATCTAGTTCAAATCCCTGCTAGTGACATTAGGAGTTATAATGCCTTGATGGAGTTGTATTAAATTCATGTTTTGTGAAATCTTAGGTGAGTATACCAATGAGTTGTTAGTTGTCCTGGTACTAACAACCTCACTCGAGATAGGGAGGCATTTCTTTCCTTTGAAAAAATAGAAAATAAAAGAGAACCCATTTTTTGTTGTATAGTTGTTTTACATAAATATCAATAGAAAAAATATATTTTCTATTTAATAAAAATAGTGATATCTTACTTAAAACCCTCAAAATTCATAAAAATACCATAAATTGCATGTATTATTTTCTTACATGTAAATGACATATTTAATGATAACATAAGTAGTGCATCCATATTAGTAATGGAGAATGTATTTTGATACTAATTATTTTAAGGTAATTATTTAAGACAAATAATATGCATAAGAAATTTAAGACAAATTATACCATGTTTTTCCATACTTGTAAGAAACTTTGAAGATTATCCAAATTGCATTTTAATTATTTTAAAATATTTATCTTCATCCTTAAATTCCATAAAATAATGTTTAATCACAACTCCCTTGTTATACTTTTTAAGATATTTTCAATTAAATGAGAAACAATAACTTAAGAAGGTATTTTTTAACTTTTTAGGTTCATTGAATTTCTTGCAATTAAAAAATCATGAATAATTCATTGGAACTTGTAGAAATTATACTTAATATTCTCAACCTCTAAATTTTTATAAGAATATCAACTCTATAGTTGGAATGGGAATGGAATACATTAAGCCATCCAAATTATATTCTCATATATTGGATTTGTTGAGATATTTTCCCACATGTTCAATACTATCCCCCCATTAATAAGAAAAAAATGAAAATGTGTCACTATATGTACAAAACTAATGAGGTAATCTACTAATATTTTACGAATGAAGTTTTATGTGCTACTTAGATATTTTACTTCTTAATGTAACCTACAATCTTTAGGCTTTGAGGTGCTAAAAAACTTACCAATGCATGAAAATAGATGTTACACATATCTAAATCAATGTTGTGCACAATTTCATCTCATGTTTCATGTTCTTTTAACTTGATAAGTTCTTAAACATCTCTTTGTGTAGATGCCTCCATTTATTTGTCATTATTATTTTCCATGTTGAAAAACTCTTATTCTTGAGATTTACATTTTCTTGACGTTTTATTATTCCAATTAATGCATATTCCTTTTACTTTTCTATCCTCCATTTCCTTATGTCATATATGAGTAGGTTGACTTAGACCTACCTCATAAACACAAATATGATCTTTACATCATGCATGTACTCCAATGGTGTAAATTTTTGCATCCTTATTATTAACTTGAATATGAAAAATGAATTACACACATTCTATAATATTTTCATGATGTTGTGAGAAAATCTTATGTTTAATGTATTATTTTAATCCATTGATGTAAGTTAACCACAAAGATTATCACTTATGTTATCCACAACTGTGGATATATCTAAAATCGTAAATTATAATCCTAAATGTCATATAAGTTCTTTAATCTTATCAATTGAATGAAGTAGTCTTTGGTGGAATTTTTTTAACATTGTGTTTCTAACTCTCTTTAATAAACCATGGAAAATTTTAGGCGCTAATATTCTCAAGTGGGCTAATTTTCCATGGCTGCTCGAAAAAAAAGATTAGCTAATTTCCATTTTTTTCTAAAGATGATTCCCCCAAATTTTATTGTATAAAATTAGTTTACCTTAAAATTTGTCAAAATTGTATAAACACTATATATAAAACTAATATAAATTTGCATTTGTTACAAAGATATCAACAAACATTTTATAATCTGAAATTTGGGGACTAGTAACATTCTCTAAGCTTTCTAGCTTTTAGGACAAATGTTTATCCTTAAAATTTTCTATGAAATAAACTCCATTGTTGTTGGTTTTTGGAGTAATGTAGCATCAAAATCCTTTCCTATGTAATCTATTGTTCCCTACTTAGGGTCATAATAGTTTGTTTCGAACAGATGAAGACTAATAAAAGGAAATGCAATGAAATATAACTTAATATATTAAAACTACAATGCAAAAACAATAATATGAAATAAAACAAGAACTTGGGAAATAAGAAATCTCTTTATTTAATGTAAATGAGATATAATCTCTCCTATATACACTAAAAGGAGCTTTGGAAAAAATGTTTCCTTATCTCTCCTAAAGGATGGTAGGTCTTCCCCCTTCATGTAGGTATGAATCTTCTCTCTAGAATATTTTTGGATGCTCTTAGAATGGACAGCTCCAAGACCACAAAGCAAGGCCAATTAGGTGGTAGTTTAGGTAACATAACATTGTAGTGACTTCTCTCTTATAAATGGTCTACAAAATGGTGGTATTTATAGGTTGAGGTCCATTACTTCACCCAACTTGGCTCATTGATAAGAATTTACCTTTAGGAGAACCTCTGTTGGGTCCTTATAATACTAGTGATTACCCCATTACTATTGTAGTTGTATCCCTTATTAATATTGTTGTGCCCCTATTTCCCCCATATTGTTATTACTGTGCCCCATAGAATCCATCTATTGTTATTTTTGTGCCTTTATATTATTATTGTTAGGTCAGCTGGGTTATATTGTGAATCCTTAGAATCCTATATATAGAAAGGAGGTTTTGTCATTTGAATCATCCAAGAATTGTTCATTTATGTAATGTAAAGGAGGTTGCCCCCTCGAAGAGGCTGAATTCTAAGGTGTTGATCTACCTTTTCTATCTTTTCTTGAGTTGGTTTCATAACAACCTATGACTATACAGATGATGAGAAAAATTTAAAACTGTTTCCATCTACCCTCAAGGATACAGAATTTCCCTAGTTCATGGGTTTACCTGAAGATAGCATCACAACTTGGGATCAGATGTAGCCGGCTTTTAACAACAAATATAGGGACTATTGTAGGTCAAAGGATACTAAAGAAGAGATTTTCAAGATGACCATGGGCTAGGATGAATCCTTAGAAGACTATGAAGAAATATTCTAGCTCAGTTACAAAAGGGCCAGGTGCACACTTGACCCTGAGTCACTAAAGTTGGTCCTACTCAGAGGAGTAAAGGAAGATCTTATGGATACCTTATATCTGTTAGCAGGAGGAGATATCTACCAATTACCCTATGAGGATATAAATCCTATCTTTAGAAACCATGCTAGGGCAACTAGGAAAAAGGGTAGGATTAGTCAACCTATGACTAGTACATCATCTTCCCACTCATCCATTAAGGGTGAAATTGGAAATATGCTGGAAGATTTCAAAAGTGAGATGCTGCAAACCCTTGCCTTGCAATTGGATACCATGAATATCAAAAGGAAGTAAGAGGAAGCAGAGAGAGCCTTTGCCATTTTTTCTCTTAGATGCACCAAGAGCCATCCTAGGAATGAATGTCCATTGAACTGTATTGAGATTTGCTTGGTCTGCAAAGAAAACAACTCCACAGACAAGTGTCCTTCTTTACCTGGACTCAAAGTTGTATATCAAGGAGTTGAAGGGGTCACTAAGTAGATTTGTTACATCAACCAAAGGAGACCTCTTGGGCCTAGACCATACCAGCAGGGTATGCAAGGGTCATCCCATGCATATTACAACCCTAACCAAACTACAACTATACCTTCTTAGGGACCCCCTATTCATCCTTCCTGGTCTACACCCCCTCCTTGGTTCTATGCATCTCAGTATCATTCCCAACCAACCAGCCAGTCATTTCAACCCTTATGTTCAACCACAACCTCAGTGGAATACTCCACACCAGGGGTGGAGGCCCTAATACAACAATTCTCTAGATCTATTGCCTCCACCACCTACCCAACCAAAACTCCTACACTCTACTCCACCTAAGCAACCCCAAATGCCTAACCAACCAAATCGAACCTGAACAATAGGTAGGGTCAACAGATATATAGTGGAGAGATAATATACCCAGATTATGTTGTAGAAATGCAGGAGATCAACCTAAGATCTAGGAGAATTCTCCCGGATAACCAACCTCCCTCTCCACATAGGGAGGTTGAGGAAGAAAGAGAGGAAAGAAAATTTAAATTAAATCCACCCTTTCCTCAAAGATTAGCCCAACCACTCTAGCCTACCCAGAAGAACTTGCACTTCTGGGAGAATTGAAAAATCTATGTGTAAAGATCCCCCTTCTCCAAGCAATAAAAGATGTTCCCATTTACAATAATTTGATTAAGGAGAAGTGCTTCAAGCATCCAAGAAGAATAAAAAGGGACACCCCTACCATTAATGTCATTAGGAAGCTATTTGACTTTATGCTGGGGCAAGTAATATGTCAAAAATATTTAGACCCTAGAAGCCCTATAGTAGATGTGCACATCAATGGCACCATTGTCCCACACACTTTGATTGATCTGGTGCTTGCCATTAATGTGATGACCAAGGACACCATGCTCAATCTCAACCTCCAAGGGTCATTGAGGAAGACCACAACAGTGTTGCAACTTGCAGACCATTCCACAGTCACCCCTCAGGGAATTGTGGAGGATGTGATGGTCTCCATTGACTATTGGGAGTACCCTACAGATTTCCTAGTTCTCCAGCCTAAGGCTAAGCTTACTGGTTACCCTCTCATCCTTGGGAGGCCATGGTTGGCCACACCTGATGCCTACATTAGCTGCAGAGCTAGGAATATGACCATCAAGAATGGGCATATGTCCAAGCAGTTAGTCCTATACCCTCCTGCTCAACCTTCTCTAGAGCATGATTTACCTTTATGGTTGGAGAAGAAGGAAGAATATGAGGCTTATTCATCCAACTTTATGCTTTGGAAGCAACCATGGAGGAGGATAGCAAGAGGAGGATGAGTTAATTGAACACCTGCTCCAAAGTCCAACTCCTAGTTCGTAGCCATTAGAAGAAGAAGTAAGGGAAACCAAAAACAATAATCCAATTGACTTATGCTTGGCCAATTCTAGCCCACTTTGTGTCAAAACCATAGAATTTGGCCCAGAGAAAACTTTGAAAACTAGTCTATCTCTTTCAACTCTCAAAGAGGAAAAGCTATGCAACATGTTGAGAGAAAACCTAGAAGCCTTCGCTTGGAGTTACAAGGAAATGAGGGGAGTACACCCCTCAATGTGTACTCACCACATATACATCAAAGAAGGTTGTAAACCAATCAGGAAACCACAAAGGAGGATGAATCCAGCTCTTAAAGATCTAGTCAAAGAAGAACTGCAAAAGTTGCTAGATACAAGATTCATTTACCCTATCTCTTACATCGACTGGGTCTCACCTTTAGTGTTAGTTCCCAAGAAAAATGATATGTGGAGGATTTGTGTCAATTATAGGGAGTTGAACAAAGCCAAAAATAAGGATCATTTTCCCCCACCCTTCATTGACCAAGTGCTAGATGGCCTAGCAGGGAAGAAGTTCTTTTCTTTCCTAGATGGATTCAGCGGGTACAACCAAATCCAAATCTGACCAAAAGACAAGGATAAGACCACATTCACATGTCCTTGGGGTACTTTTTCCTATAGGGTCCTTCTTTTTGTCCTATGCAATGCTCCTGCCACTTTCCAGAGAGCAATCTTGAGTATTTTTGTTGAATTAGTACATGATGTAGTGGAAATCTATATGGATGATTTTACACCTTATGGCTATGATTTTCAAGAAGCCCTGACTAACCTAGGCAAAGTATTGCACAAATGAATTGAAATGAACCTGTCTCTCAGTCCAAAAAAATGTGAATTCTTAATTACTAAAGGGACAATGCTAGGTCATTCAATATCTCAGCAAGGATTGCAAGTGGACCCAAGCAAAATAGCAATCATCCAAAGGGTCCCACCTCCTCAAAAGCAGAGGGATGTTAGGAGTTTCTTGGGGTTAGTTGGATACTACCGGAGGTTCATAAAGGACTTCAGCAAGTTCGCCTCTCCTTTATTTGGATTGCTAGCCAAAGATTCAGAGTTTATATGTTCAAAAAGTTGTCAAGAGGCCTTAGACATTTTAAAGGCTAAGTTAACCACTGCACCAATTCTTCGAGGCCCAAACTAGGCCTTCCCTTTCCATATTCATGTTGATGCCTCACAGAAAGCCATAGGAGCAGCCTTAGGTTAGATAGAGGATAAATTTCCCTATGCCATCTATTTTACCAGTAAGAACCTATCAAAGGCTGAGCTAAATTATACTGTGACTGAAAAAGAACTCATGGCTGTTGTGCATTCATTAAACAAATATAGTCATTATATTACAAGCTATCAAACATTTGTGCAGACTGACCATGCTACAATCAAATATTTAATGAACAAACTAGCTGTGAATGATAGAATTATAGGATGATTGCTTTTATTACAACAATTTGATCTAACTATTGTTGATAAGCTTGGAAAGGAAAATGTTGTTGTAGACTTTCTATCTAGGATGAATCTACCTGCAAGTGAACAAGGAATGGTGGATGACCAGTTACTAGATGAGCATTTGTTTGCTACTTCAATTCTCTCCCCATGGTTTGCTAATATAGGAAACTATTTGGTATCAGCACAGTTCCCACCAAACTTACCCTCCAAAGAAAAGAGAAAGATAGTCTGGAAAAGTGCCCCCTTCACCTGGATTGGGGGCAATCTTTTCAAACTTTCCCCAGATCAAATCTTGAGAAGGTGTGTAAGGGAAGAGGGAGTTTTTGACATCCTTCTGACCTGTCATGATGGGCCTTGTGGAGGTCACTTTGTAGCAAAGAGGACAGCATTCAAAGTGTTACAAGTGGGCTATTATTGGCCCACTCTTCATTAGGATGTGAAGAAGTACATTATTCAGTGTGATAGGTGCCAAAGGATGGGAAAGCCTACTCCAAGAGATGAAATTCCCCTACAACCTCAAGTGACTTTCAAGCCATTTGACAAGTGGGGCATGGACTTCATCAGACCTATCAACCCTCCTTTAAAGAAAAAGTAGTAGATTATTATGTGCATTGATTATTTGACTAAGTGGGCTGAAACCAAGGCGATTAAGGCAGAAATAGAAGAGAAGGTGGTTGAGTTCCTAAGGGAGAATGTATTCTACAAATTTGGGTACCCTAGAGAGCTAGTCACAGACCAAGGCAACCAATTTACCTCCAACATGATTGAAGAACTACTCATCCATCACAAAATCAAGCATAGGACCTCCACTCCTTATCATCCACAAGCTAATGGGCAAGTGGAGGTGACCAACAGGGCACTAGAAAGCATCTTAACCAAGGTAGTAAGCAACAGTAGGAAGGATTGGGCAGAGAGACTAGTTGAGGCCACCTCAACCTATAATACAACATGGAAGACCACCACTAGGTTTACACCCTATGAGTTGGTCTATGGGAAAAAGGCTTTGCTATCCATTGAGTTTGAATATAAAAGATTGAGGATGGCAGCCAAACTAGATTTGGATCTCAGTCATGCACAGAAAGACAGATTGTTCCAATTGAATGGCTTGGATGAATTCAGAATGCAGGCCCTCCTACATACATAGATAGTTCAGCTTCAGAGGAAGATATGGCATGATAAACATATTAAGGAGAAGCAATTTCAAGAGGGTGATTGGGCATTTTTATATGATTCTAGGTATAAAGACTTCAAGAGAAAGCTAAGGACAAGATGGCTCAGACCTTATGTGGTGGAAAGATGTCATTATAATGGTTCAGTGCAAATCAAAACTATAGATGAAGAAGCCATTCCATTGTTTGTTAATGGACATCGATTGAAAATGTACAAGAGACCTTTATCAAAGCAAGAGTTCATTGACAATATCAATAAAACACTGATTATGGTGGAGCAAGTTCTAGCTCCTCCCTCATCAGGTCACTGCAAAAAAAAAAATAGTTTGAGGTGAAAACCTCCATGAGGTGCCTGAGTCCCATATTTGGGTTGAAAACCTTTTGAGGCAGCCCAATGATGAAAAAACAATGAAAAAAGAATAAGAAGATCCCTAGGTGAAAACCTTCCTTGACACGCCCAGGGCAAACATATAGGGTTAAAACCTCTCTGAGGTAGCCTAGGTGTTCTTCAAAAAAAAAAAAAAAAGAGATAAAAAGATGTAATTTTTATTTGTAGGTGGATGAGAAAGATAGTCAAGGAGCAAAAACAAGATCTAAAGGACACCCTGCCTCACACATATCCATCTCCTCCACTCCTTACCATGCATCACTCCATCATTTCTATTGGTTTCCACTCCATTGCTTCTATTTAGGCGAAGACTCTGTTTTCTACAATCATCAACTATAGGTCTTCACAAGGATGATCCAGACAGTAGAGGTGGAAGAAGAATGACCATGTAGAAAATAAACAATCCAACACCTCTAATTCTCAACAACTACAACATGGCATTGAGACCACAGGTAAGTATCCCGCTCACTCACTCATATGCATAATTTGATCAAAAGTTGTAAAGGTTATGAGGTAGTTGGTTTATAAATGAAAAGGTGGCTAGTTAACTTGGCTACCTTCGTCCAGTCATCAAATTCATAATTGGGTGTCCTCTCATAAGTGGTCATAGTCAACTCAAAGACAAAGAAGATGTAGGACAATAATTGGTTAACTAAGGATCTACGAGGTGGGAGCTAATTACGAGGAGTGGGAGTTGATTACGAGGAACCTCACCTCATAAATCCATAAAGGGAAACAAAACATCGTTTGCATGCATTCATGCATTCCATGTCCTCGAAAATCCCTCACTCAAGTTGTGCTTATAACTCTAGCCACCCACTTGAAGCAAGGATCCATCGTTCTGCAAGGGAATTTCTATAGGAGCATGCACATGAATTCCTACAGGAATGTTGGGTTTGGAGCATGATTATTTAAAGGTCTTTGTTTCAGCCGGATGTATACCCCAGGAAGTTTGTACGCCCCTCCATGCAGGGGGGTGCGGGGGGGGACTTGTTCCCCTCCGAAGGGTTTGGGAGGGCCGATCCCCCTCGGCTGGGGGGTCTGGGGACCAGTGGTTCCCCAACGGGGGTTTGGGGGGCAGTGCCCCCGAAGCTAAAAATAGATGTAAAATTGCCTTGTAAAAGTATAGTAATTTCTAATCAATCTGGGCCGTTCATTAGGCGGATGATCTGATGGTAGAACTTATGTTTAGTTTATGGTTTTTTTCCCTAGAAGGAAACCCCTCTCTTTGTATGAGGGTATTGTATTGAGGTTTTGTAATAGATGTGTTTTCTCCGAGCGAGAAACAGAGAGATGAGACTGTGAGAGAAAATAGAGGACATTACAGCAAATCTGTTGTAGGTTGTATCTCTTCATTTCATTGGATAATATAAAGGAAGGACTGGCTGTTCGGGGTGGACATAGCCCAAACTAGGTGAGCCACGTATATCTATGTGTCTCTGGTTTTATGTGTTTGTGTTTTTCCGCATATTATATGTCTTGCATTTCTATGTCATATATAATATTTTTCTAACAACTGGTATTAGAGCCGAAGGTCTATTTGGATGATAAACTCACAGGAAAGAAGGTTTCCTCGTTCGAGTGGGAGAAATGGTGGAAGATGGTAAGTTTAGGATCGAGAAATTTAATGGCCAAAACTTCTCACTATGGAAGATGTATATGGAAGATTATCTGTATCAGAAAGATCTGTACCTACCATTGGGCAGAAAAACAAATATGTCGACCGGTATGACATATGAAGAATGGAACCTTCTTGATAGAAAGGCACTCAGAATAGTACGGTTGTGCCTCGCAACATCGGTCGCCTTCAACATTTCGAAGGAAACAACGACAAAGGGTTTTATTAAGGCATTGGCGAAACTATATGAAAAACCCTCGGCCTCAAACAAGGTATTTCTTATGAAACAATTATTTAATATGAAGATGTCAGAAGGTGGATCTATTGCAGACCATTTAAATGATTTTAATATTGTTACAGGTCAATTAAGTTTTGTAGGGGTAAACTTTGATGACGAAGTTATAGCTATGTTATTCTTGTGCTCATTGCCAGAAAATTGGAATGGTTTAGTAATGGCCATTAGTAACTCTGTGTCTGGATCTAGTACTTTAAAGTTTGATGATGTTTTCGGTGCTATCCTTAGCAAGGAAATGTGACAGAAAAGCTCCGGTGAGACATTGGGTAATGCTTTGAGTGCAGAGTCTAGGGGAAGAAAAATTGAAAGAGGAAAGAGCTCAGGATACGCAGTAAATCAAGGAAAAGCAGATCCAAGTCCAGATCGTGGATAGTGTGCTGGAAATGCGGAAAGAAAGGACACCTAAACAAAGACTATAGATCTCGGAAGGGAAAAGAAGGAGATGCACAACAAGAAAACAATCATGAAGCAAATGTGATAGGTGAGGTGTTACAAGATGCTTTGATTATTTCTTTTGAAAATATTACTAATTCCTGGATGGTAGATTTAGGGGCTTCATTCCATGCCACACTTGATAAGAAATATTTTCATGACTATATTCAAGGAGATTTTGGACAAGTCCGTTTGGGTGAGGATAAACCCTGTAAAATTGTTGGAATGGATAAGGTTCTTGTAAAACAGTAGAATGGAAACCAATGGCTACTAAAGGAGGTAAAGCATGTTCCAGATCTGAAGAAACATCTGATTTCAATAGGGTAGTTAGGCGGTGAAGGTTGTGTGACAAATTTCACAGATAAAGATTGGAAGGTCACCTAAGGAACCCTGGTAATAGCAAAAGGTGAAAAGGTTGGTACATTGTATTTATGCAATGGTATTTCTAACTTTGTTAATGCTTTAAATTCCAAAGGAGTAGATGTAGCATTATGGCATCATAGGCTCAGACACATGAGTGAGAAGGGGATGAAGATTATTCACTCAAGGAATTTGTTGCTAGGTTTGAAGAATGTTAAATTGGACTTTTGTGAGAATTACATTTATGGAAAACAGACGGGAGTCAAATTTCTTAGAGTTGGGAAAGAAAAGAAGAGCAAAAAATTAGAGCTTGTGCATATAGATGTATGAGGACCTTCTTAGGTATCATCTCTCAGTGGCTCTCGTTATTTATGTTACTTTTATTGATGATGCAACTAGAAAAACATGGATTTATTTTATTAAGAATAAATCTGATGTATTTGATACTTTCAAGAAATGGAAAGCTTTGGTTGAGATTGAGACAGGAAAGAAATTGAAGTGTCTCGGATCAGACAATGGAGGTGAATATTGCAGCAAAGAGTTTGATAGGTACTGTTCAAAGCATGGAATTCGCAGAGAGGAGACAATTCCAAGAACACCACAAGAAAATGGTGTGTCAGAAAGGATGAACAGAACAATCATGGAGTGTGCAAGGTGCATGAGATTTCATGCAGGATTTCCTTTACAATTTTGGGCAGATGCTGTAGATACTACTATTTATCTAAGAAAAAGAGGGCCTTCAAGTTTCTTGGATGGTGGTGTTCCAAAGGAAGCATGGACAGGTAGAAAGGTAAACTACTCTTTTTTAAATCCTTCTGGTTGTGAGGCCTTTGTCCATATTAATAAAGAAAACAGAATGAAGCTTGAGGCAAAATCAAAGAAAGGTACCTTTATTAGATATGGTGTTAATGATTTTGGTTATTGCTTATATGATTATGAAAATCGCAAAATCATTAGGATCAAAGATGTAATATTCAATGAAAAGGTCTTGTATAAGAATTAGTTGCAGGAAAAAGAACACAAGGAATACATAGTTCTTGATGAGATCACTGAAAATGTAAAGGTGCTTGAAAATAATAGTAATCAACAACCACAACAATAGCAACCACCACAACAGCAACAGGCACCCCAAACACCTAAAAGTGGTGTTAGAAGATCTACCAGGATAAGTATACCCCCTAAACAATACTCTCCTTCATTATATTATTTATTGTTGACTGATTCTGGTGAACCCGAATGTTATGAAGAAGCAATGTAGGTTGAAATCAAGAAGAAGTGGGAGCTAGCCATGGAAGAAGATATGGACTCCTTAATGCATAACCAGACTTGGGACTTAGTCAGCTTGCCTGCAGGAAAAACTACATTGAAGAATAAATGGGTTTATAGGCTGAAGGAAGAAGATGGAGGAAAAAAAAGGTACAAAGCTAGACTTGTGGTGAAGGGGTTTGCACAGAAGAAAGGTATTGATTTTGATGAAATATTTTCTCCTGTTGTTAAAATGACTTCAATCAGAACTATTTTGAGTCTTGTAGCAGCTGAAGATTGCATCTTGAGCAGTTAGATGTAAAGACAACCTTTCTCCATGGGGATTTGGAGGAAGAGATATATATGCAGCAGCCACAAGGATATGAAGTGAAAGGGAAGGAGAAATTTGTGTGTAGGTTGAAGAAGAGCTTGTATGGCTTAAAACAGGCTCCAAGACAGTGGTATCTGAAATTTGACAAGTTTATGTCTGAACAAGGTTATACTAGATGTCACTCTGATCATTGTGTTTATCTGAAAAGGCAAAATGATGGCAGCTATATTATATTGTTATTGTATGTAGATGACATGCTTGTTGCAGGATCCAACATGCAGGAAATAAATGTGCTCAAAAGAAAACTAGCAAATTCATTTGCAATGAAGGATTTGGGAGCTGCAAAACAAATCCTTGGTATGAGAATAACTAGAGACAGGAAAAATCGTAAATTAACATTGTCTCAGAATGAGTACATACAAAAGGTGTTGAAAAGATTTAACATGCACAATGCAAACCAGTTAGTACACCTTTTGCTAGCCATTTCAAACTTAGTAAGGAAATGTGCCCAAAGACCCAAGAAGACATGGATTATATGTCTAAAGTTCCATATGCATCAACAGTTGGAAGATTAATGTATGCAATGGTCTACACAAGGCCTGATATTGCACATGCAGTGGGAGTTGTAAGCAGGTACATGAACAATCCAGGAAAATAACATTAGATGGCGGTGAAGTGGATTCTCAGGTATTTGAGAAGTACCACAAATCAAGAATTATGCTTTGGTGGTTCAAACATTGCTCTACAGGGATATGTTGATGCAGATATGGCAGGTGACCGAGATAATAGGAGGAGCACAACAGGGTATGTGTTTACTATAGGTGGAACAACTATTAGTTGGGTCTCAAAACTGCAAAGTGTTGTCACACTCTCAACAACAGAAGCAAAGTATGTTGCTGCTATAGAGGCTAGTAAAGAAATGATCTGGTTACAAAGGTTTCTGGATGAACTGGGTAAGAAGCAAGAGTTGGGAAGGTTATATAGTGAGAGTCAGAGTGCCATACATCTTGCAAAGAACTCTGCATTTCATTCCAAGACTAAGAATATACAGCTCAAATACCATTTCATACGGTTAGCATTGGAAGATGGACAGTTGAAGCTGGAAAAGATAAACACTAGCTAGAATCCTGCAGATATGTTAACAAAAGTTGTAACCAGGGAGAAACTGAGAATATACTCAGTTTCAATTGGTCTTCAAGTATGATGAAGAAGACGAGAAATAGCTAGGTCCAAAGTGGAGTCATTGTCCAACAAATGAAGCAGTGGTGGAGTTGTTATAATCAGTCTCCAAGTGGGAGATTGTTGGGTGTGGAGCCTGATTATCTTCTATATTCAAAGGTATCACCGCATTGCACCCCAGTTTGAAGCTGCCCGTAAAATATTCGCTGGAAGGGGGGTCCAAAAAAATATATGTCCTACGACAAGGAGTTTTATGCAGTGGTACAAGCGCTGAAACATTGGATACATTACTTAATGGGAAATGAATTTGTTCTATTTTCAGACAATTCCACTTTGCAAAATGTCATGCAACAACATAAGCTGAACCATAAACATGCGAAGTGGGTGGAATACCTCCAGAGTTTTATGTTTGTGCTAAAACACATCAGTGGACAAGCCAACAAAGTGGTAGATGCATTAAGCAGGAGGAGTTTGATTTTACAGGAAAGCAGAGTGCAGGTGTTAGGCTTTGAGCATCTCAAGGATCTGTATGAAACAGATGTAGACTTTAAGGAATCATATGAAGCTTGCCAGAATCCACTGTTCAGGGACAAAAGTTCGTGGCTAGAATATAATATATAGGAAGGATTGTTGTTCAAGGGAGGACAGCTGTGTATCCCAGAATGTTCAATGAGGGAAAACTTAATTCAGGAGAAACATAGTGGGGGTCTAGTTGGACATTTTGGCATAGACAAGACTTTGGACCATGCAAGTCACTTCTATTATTGGCTGAAGATGTGGCGAGACGTACAAAGATATGTGGCTAGATGTAAGATGTGTCAACTGGCAAAGGGACACAATCAAAATATGGGATTGTATACGCCCCTACCTATTCCGGACAGACCATGGGACTCAGTCAGTTTAGACTTTGTTTTAGCCTTGCCAAGGACAGAGAAGGGGTACAATTCAATCATGGTAGTAGTGGATCGCTTTACTAAGATGGCACATTTTATTCCCTGTAAAAACACGAAGGATGCCATGCATGTAGCCCACTTGTTCTTCACAGAAATTGTTAGACTACATGGCTTGCCAAAGTCCATTATTTCAAATAGGGATGTGAAGTTCACAGGTCATTTTTGGCATATTTTGTGGAAGAAGTTAGATATTAAATTAAATTTTAGCTCAGCTTATCATCCATAGATCAATGGGCAGATTGAGGTAGTGAAACGAAGTTTGGGGAATCTATTACGTAGTCTAGTTAGTGAAAATTCACGACAGTGGGATCGCGTACTGACACAAGTAAAGTTCGTTTATAACGATTCACCCAATAGGAGTACGGGCATAAGTCCTTTCCAAATCCTATACGGAATGCACCCCCATGGTGTGCACGAATTGCGAGATTTGGGTCGATTGGAATGAAGGAGTGCTGATGGTGAATATTTCACAAAGGTGATCAACGAACTTCATGAACAGGTGAAAAAAAAAGTGCAAGACCGCAACCAAAGATATAAATAGAAGGCAGACTTAAAACGACATGAAGTGAAATTCAATGTAGGAGACATGGTATTGGTACATCTATGGAAAGAGAGGTTTCCTAAAGGGGAATATAACAAGCTAAAATTGAATAAAAAAATAGGGCCTTGCCAGATACTGCGAAAGTTCTCTGCCAATGCATATGAACTGCAACTACCCCCGGGTATCGGGATGTTACCCATTTCCAATGTGGCAAACCTATACCCTTACATTACTACTAATGTGGACGACAGTTCAACAGAATACACACGGGACACCCAGGGAGAAGGAGAGATAGAGACATGGGTCAGACAGATGCCCCCAGCCAAGCCTCTAGAGATCGAACAAATATTGGGTACTCAGGTAACTAGGCAGACACGACAGAAGGAGTACTTACAGTACTTGGTTAAATGGAAGAACCATCCAATTGAGAATAGTTCCTGGTTGGATGTCGGACAGATTCAAAGCACCAGGTATTCGATTAAAGAGCTCTTGGATAGGAGCCATGAGATTCATTCACCCCGGGAGCCTGATGTAGGAGCATCCAATTAGGGAGGCAATAGTGGGACAAGCTGTTAAAATTAAATTAACTTTTAGTTAATTTTTATTTTATGTTTAAAAGAAGGTTGTCACAACCAATGTTTTCCTTTAATTTGAAAAGTGGTTAGATTAGAAATTATTTTTAAATAAGTTAGGAAACAAACTGCCAGAAACTGGAATGTAACTACATTGTCACTGTAGGTAGTTCCTCAACAGAATGAGGCTACCAGCAACTTAAATAGGCAACCCAAAGACAAGGGTGGGGTTGCTGCCATCCAGAAGAAAAGAGACAAGAGACCGTAGCTCTGAAATATATTTTTAAAAAGTAAATTGGAGCTTACAGGTATCCATTATTGTTTTCCATAAATGACAAGAATTATGTACTATGCATAGAAATTAATGATAGAATTGAATGATTGTTAATCAAATTGTGCATCAAACTGAAGGAGCCAAACACAACAGAAGAAACCATCTAGGTATTTCACAAAAGCATGCTATTGATTTAAACTTGAAAATTTACAATATATATGTATGTGTGTGTGTGTGTGTGTATGTGTGTTTGTATAAACATTTGTCAAAGTCCACGGTAGCACAAAAAGATATCATTTTGTAACCCCACGCAAGTCTGAGGCACAGAGCCTTCAAAAACCATCCATAACAGTCCTCATACAATCGACATAGGCTAATGAGGGTTCCACACAACCTAGAACAAACCAAACTGAGCGGAGACTGAAGCATTACCAACAGCAAGAGATGGGATACATAAACTTTTTTCCCAAATTCATAAACAAAAGTTACAACAGAGGACACGGTGCATAGGAGGTAACCTATCGACAAACCAACTAAGACCGAGAATAGACAGAGGCATAGCCTCACCACTACCAACAAAATATATATGACCGCATAGCATAAACAGGAAGGACCCTACCTGGTTTGTGTAAAACTGGACTAGAAGGACGAAAACCCAAGCATTTTCCCCAAAGACCAAACCCTTGCAACCACCGTGACGAGGGCCGAGTAATTGCACAGACAAAAAAAGAATTAGTGAGGCAGCATAACTATAAACCCATGATAAAGAACGAAGAGAGGGTAGGATGAATACCCACAGCAGATACCTGAAGAGGAGGTCAGGCTCCATAGCCGAGCCACAAAACTGAGACCAACATAGCATAGCCAATGACACTAGAGCCAAGGAAAGCCGAGACACAACAATGCGCAAACAACGGTCAGGGGGCCAGCAAATACCAAGACCCAACAGAGCATAAACCACAGCCACAGAGCCACAAGACATCCGTCTGCTCACCAGGAGCAAAGCTGTCACTGAAATTAAAAGGAAACAAAGAATTGAAACCGGAGAAGAGGAATTACCTCTTGTAGAAGTCGTCATGTCATCGCCAGGAGAGTCGGAGGGCCTGGTAAAACAATGCAACCACTGAAATAGTTAAAAACAGTGCCGTCAACCTAGTAAAATGAAATATTCGTGAACAAATATAGAGAAGCCAAGGTGTACCCAGGGCGACCACAGAGCCTAAGACCTCCTCGAAAAACCATGTAAGAATCAACCACCAGGTCCAACGAAACACCATCACACAGTTAACAAACGATAGAGGACTAGAGCTGAAGAAGGACCCAGAAGATAGCGGGAGGTAGAGCGCCATCCTTTCCTTGCAGAACGAACCAGGTAAGAACGCAAGGGAGCATAACCAAAACCGGTGGAAACATAACCAACTCAACCACAACATACCGTCCCATAGAACCGTGTCACACAGACCGAGACCACCTCAGGATGAAGGAGAATTAATTTCCCATTAAAACCTTACCTAAAACCCCAAGAAAATACTAGCGTGGGAAAAGTTGAACGCAGGCCAGCCGCCACGTAGGCTTTCCACCTCGGCGTCTCGGGGATTGTCACCATTATAAGTATAAAAAAGAAATTAATTTTGTTACAACTTAAAAAACATCTTACAATTGATCACATTCATGATATATGGAAAATATAGGGTCTAGGTATAGGTGGTTTTAATTACATATTAACAAGATAAAATAGGTTGTAAGGATAGAATTCAACAATGTTATGGAATTGTAATAATGTTTAATTCAATTTTTTGTATTGAATGGTGTGGTAAATTAGATAAATTAGATATATTTAACTTCAAAGAAAATATACTATTTATTGCCTTCATTTTAGTAAAGTTCAATTTTATTAAGGTTCATGTATTGGTATGCGAGGTTTTGGAAGAGGTTTTAGACTAGACTTAATGAAATAGAGGTATTTATTAGCATTTAATAGTAAATAATTGAGTGATCAAAATTTGAGCAAGCCCATATGTGAGAAAGAAATAATAGTCTTCCTTCCAGTAATCGATATTTGGTATCCTTATGTCATTAGGAGACACTTTAAAATCAACATGGACATCAATGTTTGAAGTATTTCCTAAAACAAAGTCTCTCATCATTAGAAAAATACAAGTTAAGTTAAGAAGTAAAGATAAATTTAGCCCCTCAAATACCCTTATTGCAACTAAATTGTACAATGTTAAAAAAATAATCCATTCTCATAAAATAGATTTCAAAAGTTGCAATCTAATTGTTCTACATTTTCTTTCTAGACAAACCAACATTGTACGAAAGAGTTAATTTTTTAAATGAAGGATTTTGTTAAAGTCTCTCCAGACAAGCAAGAATGTAGGAAAGAATCAATTTTACTTTTCAAATATATTTTATCTAACTACAATAAGGGATTAAGTACATCAGAGTGAGCAGCATCAAGTTCATAAAAACCAAATATTCCAGTGATTCAATAATAGAGAGTAAAGTAGTATACTTACCTTAAATAGAATTATGAAATCTTGTTTTATTGGTAAATCTAAACTTAAAGTAGAGAGATATATAATATTTTATATTGAACTCTAATTCTCTAATTTTATGATGACTTACAGTTATTTTATTTTGTTAAATGTTGATATTCTAAATTTTCTTATATTAATTTTACATATTTTTAATCTAGATCTTTTTCCTTTTATCCAAGCCCTCTAATATTATTTCAATCAAAATGAGACCTAAATAATATTCACTTTTAGTTTACTTTTTTAGGTTGATGGAAATATTATAGAGTATAATCTAAAATTGTTACTCGAACTAGGAATTTGATGGGCGAGAAATCTTATCTCAAGTCAAGAGTAAAGGTTGTGTGGACTTATAAGCCCCCCTTACACATCCCAAGTTGGATGGTAGACTCACAATGGGTTATATGGACTTATGAAGCTCCTTTACACATCCCAAGTTGGATGGTAGACTCACAATCGATATTTCATAGATCCCATTTAATAAGGGATCCACCATCAATCATATACATTATTATAAATCTTAGCTTATAAATTTTATACCCAAATAAATCATAATTACTATTGTTAGACACTAGACACGCTATTAGATTTTCTTGAAAATAAAAAAAAATTATCAATATTTATTTCTCTCTATCTCAACTTCACTCCCACCATTTCCATTTTTACCAATTCTAGAATATTATTTATATTCTTCTTTAACTTTGTATATTTACGTCGTAAGGCGTTTCCCTCTGAAATCAACTCCCCTTTCTACCTACCTGTCATCTTGTAAGCCAAAGGATTATATGTTAGACGATTGCAACAATTTCAGCCGTTGATTCAAAGGGGTTGCCCAAACGGTTTAGGCGTTTCATTTCGCATCGGGTCGAATAGTTTCATCCGCGCAGCTAAACCCGGCTCCAGTGCTACATGCGTCCCACTAACCCTGTCATTCCCTACCTGAACACTTTCGTTATGCATTTCACTGCCATTTCTTGGCCACTGCTACTGCGATTTCTTGGCCACTGCTAGGGAGAACGCCCATATAAATCTTCCCAAATCCCCTGGTCCAAAACATTTTCATCCTTGCACACAGTAACTCCATAAGCACTACTCCAAAGGCATCAAACCGGATTTGGATGTTGATGTCTTCATGAAGGTAGGCATTTCTACTAAAGAGGAGTGGTGCTATTCAATGCCTCAATTAACTCTTGACGATTCTTGTGTCATCGATGGGGTTTTGGTCTGATGGTAAAACTCGATGTTTATTACCAATATTCAAATCCCGAAAGATATGCTTTACCCCTAGTGGCCTGTCTCGCCCGTTCAAACTAGCTATTTTGCCCAAGTTCTGTGATTTCAAAATTCTCACTTATTGCAGAATCATTTTTTATTATTGCCCACAGGAAACTTCAATTGAGGGACAACGAACTAGCCTTTTCACAGACTATGTGTTAAAGGTTATTTTTCAAAATCTTATGGGATGAGAATGTATCAGGCTTTTTAGGCATATAGTTTATTGACATAGATTGCCGTGTCCTTGATTTCTTCCAGGTTCTAGGCTTGGACATTTGTGCAGACACAATGGTTGGAAATCAGATGCGTTGTGGAATCTCTGGAGGCCAGAAGAAGAGAGTTACCACTGGTGGGCTAAGCGAGAATAGTTCCTTGGCACCACTGAAAATTTGCATTTGCATAATATAGTAGTGCCAAAGCAATTGTCTGATCGTTTGATAAGATTTGTGCAGGAGAAATGCTGGTCGGTCGTGCAAGAGCTCTATTTATGGATGAAATTTCAACTGGATTGGACAGTGCTACGACTTTCTAGATCATCAAGTGTTTTCGCTAAATTATCCATCTCTTGGATGCGACAATGTCGATCTCTCTTTTGCAGCCTGCCCCTGAAACATATGAATTATTTGATGACATCATCTTAATTTTTGAAGGAGAGGTGGTTTATCAAGGACCTCGAGAATCTGTGCTTGATTTCTTTGAGTCCATGGGCTTCAAGTGCCCAGAAAGAAAATGGGTTGCTCATTCTTACAGGAAGTAAGTATAATTTCTGATACAGTTATGTTTTGTCCTATCGATTGAGAGTGGTAGTTACAAACTAACATCTATATCTCAAAACAGAAAGATTTACACCATTTTCACGGATATGATTGCTGTGGAGCTTGATAACTTTGCGAGCTATGACTTATCAGGGTTCCTTTCTATCTATTTACAACATTAGTGATTAAATGGATTGATTAAATTTGTGTTGCAAATACCCCTCGTTAGATTTCACTTCTTAATTGCGTTTACGCTGGAGCTACAAGTTCTGAGTAAATACTCTAGCTGTCAAATAGATACCAGAAGGAACCTGTAGATTGGAATTTGTAGTGTTAGCAAAGATGCCTTCATTGGTGGCAATTGACATATATGAGGAGGGGGTATCTGCAATGAAGATTCGTCCACCCACTGTTGTGTTACTTTTTGATCCACAGTCTATAAGGTAGTTATCCTGTGAAGTTGAAACCCCATTCTGATAAAATGACAATAAAAACAACACACAAATGCACACAATGACTGCCATTTCCTTCACTTCTTTCTCTGCAACCCAATTGTGTGGTTCTCTCTTTTCTCTGCACCCAAATTATAGGATTCTCTGTGTCTCTTTCTTCCTCTGCACCTCTAGGCAATTCCAAGAGCCTATAACTCTGCCCAGATTTCCACCCTGACCATTGAACTGATGCTGTCACCCCCTGACCGAGCTGGGATAGGACCTCCTTCTTTAGAATATAGAAATATGGACTTCAGTTCACCTCTATTCTAGAGAATAATTTGGAGATTGCCATGAAACTGCAGGTTCCTAAATATGTCAAGAACGGAGTTATAGAAATACAAGACCATTATTGTGAGATTTGTCCATTATAACTAGCGCATATAACCACTACCTACAGTGTCAACACTGCTCTTCTAACTTTCTACCACATCATCAAATGGCCATTACATCAAGTCCTGGAATGATGGCTTTGCAAATGAAAGCAGAGTAGGACTGAAATTAATTTTTCATGGACTAAAAGCAATGTATGCATACAATAAATATTGATATGTTTAAAAACAGTATGCAAGATCAAAATGAATGTAAGAACTAGCATGAAAAAGGTTTTGCAGCCCTGAATTTATAGAAAAGTCTTTTTGGAAGACTCATGCGGTTTTGAAGCTTTCTAAGTCTATTCATAATTCTTTTCAGCCCAAAACTTTCAATGTCAAACGACATCAGCAAAAATGGAACCTTATCTCTCAGTAAGCGATTTTGAAGCTAAGAAGCTTGTATCAGGATCCCAAAATCTCCCAAGGGTGTCATTGTCAGGGGCAATCAATGGTCCTCCCATATTAAGTCTGTAAATTGTTTCAAAAGCATGCTCAGATAGACCACTCTAAGTATTAGGTAGGGGCACAACTTGAGCTATGTCTGAAACAAGAGTGTTCGGCACAGAAACAACTTCAATGGCATTGACAAACGCAAAGGAATTATTGGAGGGAATAAATGTCAGGACCAATGTTTGTTCATTTACATTGATGAGATATTCCTTCATCACAATTGAACTATTCTGGATTTGGAAATTGTACAATAGACCAGAGTCTTGGGTGGCTACTGAAAATATGGCACTTGTAAGATTATACATTTGATAAGAGAATGGAAAGAAATGTAAACGTACCCAGTGTCTGCCCTGGTGCCCAATACTGAAGGTATAGGATGACTTCTGAGTAAATACTCTAGCTGTCAAATAGATACCAGAAGGAACCTGTAGATTGGAATTTGTAGTGTTAGCAAAGATGCCTTCATTGGTGGCAATTAACATATATGAGGAGGGGGTATCTGCAGTGAAGATCTGTCCACCCACTATTGTGTTACTTTTTGATCCACAGTCTATAAGGTAGTTATCCTGTGAAGTTGAAACCCCATTCTGATAAAATCACAATAAAAACAACACACAAATGCACACAATGAATGCCATTTCCTTCACTTCTTTCTCTGCAACCCAATTGTGTGGTTCTCTCTTTTCTCTGCACCCAAATTATAGGATTCTCTTTGTGTCTCTTTCTTCCTCTGCACCTCTAGGCAATTCCAAGAGCCTATAACTCTGCCCAGATTTCCACCCTGACCATTGAACTGATGTCGTCACCCCCTGACCGAGCTGGGATAGACCTCCTTCTTTAGAATATAGAAAGATGGACTTCAATTCACCTCTATTCTAGAGAATAATTTGGAGATTGCCATGAAACTACAGGTTCCTAACTATGTCAAGAATAGAGTTATAGAAATACAAGACCATTATTGTGAGATTTGTCCATTATAACTAGCGCATATAACCACTACCTACAATGTCAACACTGCTCTTCTAACTTTCTACCACATCATCAAATGGCCATTACATCAAGTCCTGGAATTATGGCTTTGCAAATGAAAGCAGAGTAGGACTGCAATTATTTTTTCATGGACTCAAAGCAATGTATGCATACAATAAATATTGATATGTTTAAAAACAGTATGCAAGATCAGAATGAATGTAAGAACCAGCATGAAAAAGGTTTTGCAGCCCTGAATTTATGGAAAAGTCTTTTTGGAAGACTCATGCGGTTTTGAAGCTTTCTAAGTCTACTCATAATTCTTTTCGGCCCAAAACTTTCAATGTCAAACGACATCAGCAAAAATGGAACCTTATCTCTCAGTTTGTACTGAGTCTTTAATTTCCTTATTAAACCCAGCCTTCATTGTCCACCTTGAGGGTGACACATTCTGTAATTTGAATATTTAAATGTGTCACTCTTCCATATATAAATTTCAGGTAAATTAGGTGACAATACCATCATCATCTGATAAGGACTACCTTGGGTTGCTTGTGTTTGTGTCTAGGGTTGTTGTGCAATTTCTATGTAGTTACATAACACTTCCACTTTATGCCCTTGTGACACAGGTCAATCTACTCCATGTTCATTGAAAATACAATCAGTTTAGGTGTTTGACAAGATCGGTTGAACTTGAGAAAATGCTGGCTTATATAATTACAAGAAAGGAGAGTTACATCATCCAAGTATTCACTTAGTATATTCACCTGGTTTATTTTGTACAGAAATAGATTAATCAAACCCTACATTGTGATATTAAATATCTTATTTGTACTGATAAAATTAGAGATAAGGTGTCACCTGATAATGCATTAACACAGTTGTTTAATGACACCACTTTTGATTTTTTTTTCGTTGATTTTGCCCAAAATATGAGTAGAAATTGTTAAAACCATAGTTTCTGATTAGAAACAGGGGAAATTTTAGCTTTAAGTTGTTGAATTTGCACAATCCAAATGTTTAAGGGATTTTTCAAGACATTGAATCCATTTTTTTACTCAAAAATACAATGAAACATTGTGATCTCACCAAAAATCATATCATCAGATTTCGGTGAAACGGTTAAAAAATCACCTCATTAAAAAATAGTTAAACTCATAGTAGACAAATTTATCAGGAGATAGAAAACAGTGGACTTTAATTTTTCTTTTGTACAACAGTTATCTCTCTATTGAGAGCTTCAGGTAAACCCTCAGAGGATTTTCAAATGAAAAGTATGACCACTCTAAAATATGCTTCCTTTTGTTTGTTAAATTAAATTTTGTTGCAGTCTGGAGCCTTCTAGAAAAGCAGAGAAATAGAAATGATGATTTCTCTTTAAATCATTTTAATTTTATTTCTTGATATAACCTTGTTTGTTGATAGATACAGAACATTCATTTTACCCTGTTTGTTGATAGATAAAGAACATTCATTTTACCCTGTTTGTTGATAGATAGAGAACATCCATTTTTGGGGCAAATTTTGTTTTTCCAATATGTACAAATGTTTTAGTGAACTTTTGGATCATTCAAAAACACTCTGTTCTGGTTAAATATCATGTATAAAGGAATATGCTCTTAAAATATGATGGAATATTTTTATGCAGATGGGATCTCACATGAAGAAGGCAATATTTGAAGAATAGACGGCCAATGCTTTGAACAAATGGCAACAAATTCCTAAGAAAAAAAACAAAACGAGATAGAAAGTCAAAGCATTCTTCCCCTGGTTTCACACGCAGATAAACTGTGTTTTCGGGATTTCAAAGCAGAGAAACAACTCCAATCCATGGATCTTCTCCATTGCATTTGCTCCGAAGATATAAAACAGCAGGAGACATGGAAACTGCAGATGCCTCTGAGAGATATGACCACTCAGAATCCAGCGCATCAGATTCAGCAATTGATGCATCTTCTTCTTATCTCATAATATAAATCAAACTAAATTAAATAAAGAAACTATGATATATATAGATATATAATATAATAAATAGATGATATATAAATATAATATAATATTATATATACATATATATATATATTTCATTTTTATTTTTATTTTTATTTATAATTTATTTATTCTATTTTATTTATTTTTTTTTATTTTTTTTTCTGAGAAAAAAAAACAACCACCTCGTAAATTTATTCATGGGAACGTGTTATGTTAAAAACATTAGTTAGGTTGAACATTTAATGTCTCACAACGAATCAGAAAAATGGCTAAGAGGCCAACAAGTGAGAACAACACGCAGGCCTGCCAAGAAACCCCAAAGGGTGCACCAGCAAAAAAAAAAAAAAACCAGAAACCCCAGCAACAAAAACTAACGGGATTTCAAACAAAAAATTGGGCAAGGTCGCCTGGATAACTCCAAAAATACCCCACAGATTCATGGCATGCCAATCAGCGTTGAAGACCAAAATATGATGATAGCCTTTAAATTTTCAAGTTTAAATTTCCAGAGAAGGTGTAACCTTTTACATAATGATTAAGCAATGAAATACATGGGGCTTTTACATAACCAAATGAAATCATTAAGATCAGGCAATGAAATACATGGGGTTCGGCAGCTTGAAGGTCCTAATCTCCTTGGTACTAGTGGTAATGCTTCTGAGGACAAGGGCAGTCCTTTGACAATAGCTCATATACAAAGGTTTCAAAGCTTCTATATTTTAAATGGCTAAACAAGATAGCTTCTATATCTTAAATGGCTAAGCAAGATTTGTTAGACCTGTGGATTTTAATATATGAAACCATTTATACTTATGTTACCTGACTAATTGGCTCTCTTATGCACCAATGTTCTTGGATCATATGCCCATTTTGTATGGAATGTCTACTAAGTGGTTCCAGTTAATGCGGCATTGATTTGAGTGTTCAATATATTCTTATTCTTTATCAAAGTATTTTTTTGCTCTATTTGCTTTCTTCAATTTATGCCTTACGGCGTTTCCTTTGCAACATCTGGTGCAAATGCTAGTTTATTTATTTTTAAAAAATCAACTATGTTTACACATTCTCTCTTCTCGTGTTCTCATTTTCGCCTTACCTTTCCCGAGTTAAAAGATATGTTAATTATTGTATTTTGTCCTTTTTGTTATATTGTTTTTTAGTAAAAAACAATTTACTTAGGTTATATCGTTTTTGTTTTTAGCCTAAAATAATTGGTTTTCAATTAGTTCTAAAAAAAAATTAAATAGATTTTATAAATTCTATTAAAGTTT
>APFE031484224.1:0-10141 GCA_000404065.3 Pinus taeda | reverse complement strand
CTTGAAGGTGAATTGGCGCGATCCTGAATGATAAACCCGCGCCATTGGCGCGATTAATGGCCTAACAGACGCGCCAGTTGGCCATCCTGGTGCTGCTGTCAGCGCGAAAAACGCCAATCCCCTTCTACTCAGAGAAAATCATCTGAGTCCGAGCCAGGTGTTACTGCAACCCACCTGCCACTACGAGCATAAATCTCCTGTGTACACTCGCCACCACCAGGCAGATCCAATCTGCTACCACCGAGCAATTAAGGATCTCAGTTCGCCACCACCGGGCAGATCCGATCTGCTACCACCGAGCGATCAAGGATCTCACTTTGCCACCACCGGGCAGATCTGATCTGCTACCACCGAGCGATCAAGGATCTCACTTCGCCACCATCGGGCAACTCTTGTAGCCACTAAGGTTCTATAGATGGTTTCAGGCTGACCACAAACCATTACAAAGTGGTTTTGAGATCACCACGAACTTTGAAATGCCTTAGCAAGGCTTACATTTCAACATTTGAAGTTTCCAGTACATACAATGACTGTTACAATAATATATATGTTAGGGAGTCTATCCCACAAACCACACTAAAACAAACAAATTTACTTTGTTGTCCACCAGAACAGAGGCACTCACAGCCCCACGAAGAGAACACAATTTTACCTTCAAGAACAATTTTCAAGCATATTGCCTCATGCTTGCTAACACCCTCCAACAGGATCTCAATCATCCTCCAATCTCTGATGTAGCTTCAATTGATATCATTTTCACTGTCATGTGTTCACCATTCCCTGCAAATTTGCTTAGTATTTGAATGATCAGTTCCAACACATATTCAAAATTGTGACAATAGTTGAGCAGGCTAATGTCACTTAAATTACAACATTACAACTAGTTTTATGTCATGACAGTTAATCAATATATTGCATCATCAGAGAATTAATGAGACCAAAAAATTCGACTTGCAGCTATCTCCTTCCGCACTCTGGCACCAGCTACGGAGGCATGCAATGGGGTGCTCATGAGATATCTTCTCAAGTGCTTCTAAAAATTTCTCTGCCAAATCCATATACTCAATAGTCAGCAACTGATCGCAGAAAGAAGGAACAGCACCATAATGCACAACCGAGACACAGGCCTGGGGAAGAACATCGCAAAGATGAGTTAAAGCTCTGGCAGCCAGAAGCATTATTTCTGGATTGCTCTCGTGGTTTAAGTAATGAATCCACACAAATGAATCCACTGAGAAACTGCTCAAAGAATCCTCGGTGGAAATGGATAAAATTTCACAAAGCTCGCTGAGAGCGTCAGTTTGACGACCAATCTCCGCCTTGGCCCTCAATCCTGACAAAAATTCTTTTTAATCTGCTGTTCTGCTGTGAAAAGGGCATAGACCCAGGCAAAAGATCATCTCGCCTGGCCCCAGTTTATGTAAAAGGCATTCAGTACCCCTGCTTCTCTGAAAGGCTTTTCTTGATAGAAATGATGATGCAGAAGTTTGAGCAACACAGGTATCATAACCATCAAGAAGAACCTAGGTCAAGCGCACTGCTTATGTAGCAACTTGCATGTCAATATTCCACTCCATCAAGAATCCCTTTCAATTTGATGCTTCCAACATTAGCAGAGGAAATAGAGAAGCAGTTCCAGTGCGCTCATCAATTCTTCCAATGAAGAAGATCACCATAATTGAAATCAATGCAATGGTCACTGGTAAACGGTCCCATACAAGCCTAGCATCATCTGGTTTGAGATGGTAATAAGCTGAACCAAAAACAGTGGCTTCAACTCCAGCATAAAAGACTAGCCAGCCCCAAACTTCTCCTCTTAAACTTAAACCAAAGCAATTTCCATGAAGACACAAAACAATTCCAATAACGCCGATAATTAGAAAGGGAAAGATTGAAATCACAGAAAAAACAGTCGGCCATCTACCTTTCTCAACTCTTGATCCTCTCTCCGTCGCCGTCAGATCGAATTCTGGTCCAATCCATATCAGATGAAGAACCTCTCAACGAATACAGACCAAACTTTAACCTCATCGAGGGTTTCTATCCTTCCAGGTTTCCACAAGAGAAAGAATTCATATATTCAGAATTGCCATTTGTGGATTAGTACCGCAACCAAATGCCAGGAGGGAAAAAAAAATATGAATGCCGAGGTTGACTTCGTGGGATTAATACAGACTTTGGCCTCTGTATTCTTTTAATGAAAATGAACAGTACAGCCACCCACAGCAACTTCCATACCGCCTGGTCTTGCCAACCCATAGAATATGAGAATGCATGAATGTAAACTATAGTCCATTCTCTCAATCAAGCAATTCAGAGCCATCCAGCACGTTGTCGGATTGATGCTCACCAACAGGCATCCAACGTGGCCTCCTCGACGCAGCTGCAATTTCACACAGAGATTTTGGCGATCTTGCAGAGATCCAAGATCCAGCGCCAAGAAAACAGATCCTCGCCATCGCCAAATGAGGGTTTGAGCCATTTGCCATTGTAAATAATGGAAAATTTGCCATCTGCTACCCGAACTCCCCGCATCGAACAGGAGACTCCCGGGATGGGAATTTTCTCCATCATGCAACATGGAGTTCATCTCGACGGGAACCCGGGGCATGAAAAGCAACACGAATGACATGAGAAGAAGAGGAACGGAGACCACAAAGATAACACCCCTGACGAGATCGGTCTCCTCTCCATCAGATGACAGATGCTGGTTCTCCAACTCTATTGACGAGCTAGTACGATAACGGATCTAGGTATTCAATGGCGGCTTGAAGGCCTGCAATCCCTTAGCAGGTGACTCTTACATCCTACCTCCACGGCTGTCACATGGAAATCTACACCAGATCCGACCTCTCTCAGCCCACTATGCACAGTGATCATCACACAGGGCCACCACACAGGCATCGCAGCACAATTTTTGTCGAGCAACTTCGCCCTCGTGGTGATCCGAGCCTCTGCACCTCCTTCTCATCAATGGAGACATAAACAGTTGCAGGAATCGGAGATTTGTGTCCACCTTCACATGCTCATAAGTGTGATTGACAACATTGGGTATATCTGTTGAATGCTTAAGTCTTGCTTTTTCTACTCTTGACCCGATCACTTGACCCAGAATAGACGCTGCAATTGTGAAAGCCATAGCAGACTTTGGCATGTTTACAGACTTCCTCAGCATCGCAATAAAAGGAATTGCAGAATGAATAGAAATAAACCACGCTGGTGAAAACTTCTCCGTGTGTTCCCTCCAGACACCTAATGGGACATTAACAGCCATCCCCAGAAGCCCAATTGCAAGCATCTTTGCAGGTAATGGTTTTGGTCTCAAAGACTTCACTAAGGGCGTCCTTGCCAATGCAGCACGGGCTGCAACCACAGCAGGGGGACATTTTATCTTCATTCCAGGTGGGGGTTGCAAAATTTGCAAAACCTTGCTCACAGATTGATAAGATTTGGCAATCGGACATTTCCCTGTCTCCAGCCATTCAATGCCAGTTGCCTCATGAACTAAAGGAGTCCTTCAATGGCCCCGCCTCCACGGACTCGGCGCGGATCTGGCCTCTGCACCTCCTCTCGTATCCAACAGCCACAACACCACCGGCTCCTCCACATGGCATGCATACACGACAAATACACAGCTGACCACGAGCAATCCCTTGGGGATTCGGCCTCAACGCAACCCCTCTCTTGTCGGCGCTGCGTACCATGACAAATCTGCTTCAGTCGCACCTTGAACGGCCTCCTCCAGCAAGCCTACTTCCCAAGGCCTCTTCTCCACCTCCGCGCTGTATAATCGAAGATGGACAAACTAAAAAAAAATAAACTTCAAACAAACTCTTTATCTGTTATTTCCCTCAGCCCAGGAGCAGCCCAGCCCACAAGGGGCTAGGCCCTCAGGCTCTGATACCAAGATAAAAGTAGCACACTCAATATATTTTCTATTAATTAATAAATGAATGAATTACACACATATTTATACAATCAATGGTCTCAAGATAGGAATTCTATCTTGGACATACACTAGTGTGGTTGAGAGATTCTCTCAACCACACACTAATCTAGGAGAAACTAAATCCCTATAATGTAGGAAAAAACTCCTCACTTAGGAAATTACAACCAGAGACAAGTAGGAATTAATTATTTCCAACTATATATTCATCCTTAACAAGTTTTTCCATGGAACCTTCCAAGTTACAAGCTTCTCTCAATAACATTCATTCTCAATTATTGGAGAGGATATCTTCTTCAGCAAAGGACACCAAAATCAAAGGACTTGAAGATTTAGTTATAAAATTAGGACTAGATCCTAAATATATAAAGGAAATTGAGGAAATCATCAAGAGTATAAATGTTGATATTCAAGCATTGAGGAAATAGTTGAAGCTGCCAACAACTCAACATCCACAGGCCCAAGAAGTTAATCCGTTAGAGATGGAGAAGGAGAATATGCTTCAGATGATTTTTGAACATAATATACAGATATATAAGATGGAAGCATAAATGGAAAAATTAATCATTGAAAAAGAGCTACAACTTAGTACTACAGCAACAACTTCCACAATAGTGACTTCAACACCATCAATTTCTAGAGTAGCAGTGTCTACAGTAGAAACATATCCCACAGGATCACATTCAGCAGAGAAACTGTCAAAACCTATGGGAGACTTTTCATTGAAAGATATTGAAATTGAAAAACTCAAAACTTTACTCAAGAAAGTTCAAAATGCCAAGATAAGGGCTGACAACACATATCTCGTTGAAGTTCAGAAGAATTTTAGGTTAACGAGGCAGATAAAGAAATAAGAAAATGAGTCACCGTTTACATAGACATTGGTAGAGGCAATAGAGAAAATTTGGATTGATATCAATTCCACCATGACTAAACTCTAGACATCAATTCAGATTATTTTTGAAGAGGATGATTTGGTGGATAGATCAAAGGAAGTCATCATAGGAATCAAAGAAGATTTGGAGCATATGCATGGAGAAGCAAATAAAATAATTAAAGTACTGAATGCTAAAACTAAAGAAGAATTAGAAGAATTTGGAATTGAGGACAAAAATGATACTACCATAGAGGTAAGAAGATTTTTGACAAAGAAAAAATTGATGTTACAGTTAGAAATAAATTGAAGCCTAAATCAGAAATTTTCACAGGAAATTTAATACTCTACAGCAAAAGCAACTTCCAGCTCTAAGACATTCTACTGGCCAATTGATTCCATTAGAATACTATTAGTACAAATTGCACAAGATAGCAACAAATAAAACCAAATTTTCCCAGAAGGCCTAGAGTATGAGCTTCTCATTCAGCATGAAGTTAGTCATTTGTTCATCACTAGGCCTACTTTTGAAAATTACACAGAAGTAGATGAGGCATATAGGAGGGTAACAAAATTTCCTATCCTAGATGAAAAGAGATTGGACATGTTACATGAACTCATTGAGTAAAATGAATGCAAGGAATTCAGTGACCAGTCACAATAAAAAGAGGGGTTGTAAGCTAAGAAATATGAGTAGAAAGCAGAAAATCAGTCAAAGACAAAAATCATCAAACAACACCCTAAAATTATGTGTTGATTATTAAAATTAGTTTATAATAGATATTTTCCATTTCTACTTTTGTAAATAAAAAACAATTTCAGATATTATCTCATTTTGTAAAAAGAATGGCTTAGACTTAAGTTATTTTTAAATTTCGATCTATAAGTATTTGGTATATCAAAGAAGTCAGGGTTGAACCCATGTAATGTACCAATGACATGCTTGTAATGTTCAAATCTATTTTTGAAGATAATTGAACGATTCTGGATTCATTCTTAACAACTTGTGTACCTATGTGAGTTTGTCTTATTATCAATTATGTTTTCATATTTATTTCTGCACATGTTCAAAGTAACATAGAAGATTGGAAAAGGCTACATTGAATATCAATCTCCCTGAAAGCCCCTACAAAGTTACTATCATTAAAAAAGATTAATTAATTGAACTGTTTGTCTTAGTTAATTCCTCTAAATATTTAATTATTGCTTTCTTCAATCTCTTGAATGTGTTCTATTTGGATGTAGAAAACTTCTACACGCGCATGTTGTATATGATGAATTAAATGTTCAATATGAATGTTTGTCCAGTTATATACTTTCTTTACTTGTGCTTTTCAAATCAATTTAAAGATTAATTATGTTAGGAACGAAAATAAACCCTTAAATTTTCTCAGAAATACTTAGAAATTATGCCTGCTTAAAGGTTTAATGCATTGATCATCCATTTAAAATCAAAATGTTACTTTAGATGCTTTGGCATAGTTCCCCGGCCTAAAAATGTCTACAATGATACTACAGGTTCTACCAAGCATTAATAGTGGCCCAACTTCCACCTCATCCTAGATAATCGACCCCGAGTGTTCCTCTTAGTGCTCCCTCTAGATCATTCATTGATATTGCACAAGGGGTCATCCAATTATCAGGAACGCTTATCCTCCAATGGTCCAAATCTCTGTGGCTCAAGTGTTTGTTCATTATGCTTGATCAAAGGGTTTAATAAGATCACACAATTTCCTCTTCATATCCTATTATTTGTGCTTCAAGGAATTCTAACCCTGTGCCTAATGACAAATCCTGGATTATATAAAGCCTCTGCCTAGGCCTCTGATACATATTCAATGAAATATGAGGGCATACATAAGCTCTTCCATCATATCCTTCCTGAGCTTTAAAGAAACTTGGCAGTCAGTCAATTTAATTGTGCTTTAAATTCCATTACGGTAAGTTTTTAATCTAGGTTTGTGAACTTATGAAGTGCACAACAAAATATATGCAAGGATTTATTTTCTAATTCTACCACATGTAAATTGACATGAAATGAAATTTTAATTTAGGAAACTAATTAAAATATGAACTAGGAAATTGATGCAAATTTAATTTGAGTGTTGGAAAATTAATATATGAAAGAAGGTAAATCTTATCTATGAAAGCATGGAAAGTTTGTCTATCAAAGCATGTAAATATTATCTATGAAATCATGGAAACTTAATCTATGAAATCATGAAAACTTAGTCTATGAAAAGCGAGTAAAGTTAATCTATGAAAGCTTATAAATTTAATGTAAAAAACATATGAAATCTAGTTTTATGAAAAGATATAAACTTATTCCTAGAAAACATGTAAACTTATTCCAGGAAAACATGTAAATCTAATGTGTGAAAATGATTAAAATCTAGTCTATGCATGACATTGAAATCTAGTCTATGAATAATGAAAGAAAGAGTGAATATGCTTGGAAAAGAGGGCCACTCTAATGCTTCAACAAGCACACTAGAAGATGAAAATTAGAATAACATCATATATTAAATGAAATTAGCTTGGAGCAACATAGGTACAGAGATATCTCTTCAATTAGTCCAATTACAAATTCTAAATTTCTTCTCCCTTCCTCTCCTCTCAATGGAGAAAGCACCGTTATTTATACAAAAAATAAGATAACTAATTAATAAATGTAGATATACAAATCTCTCATATATCCAATAAATATCTCATGTGGTTACAACCACGTGCAAAAATCTAGCAAGTGAAATTTCTACAAACCCTCTCAAATATAAAAAGTATTTAATAAGAAATCTTATCAAAACTTCAATCGTTCTTCTTCATGAAATGTGCTTGAGTAATGATCTTTCAAGTATTCCTAAAATCTTCAAGAGTTTCAAGAGGAAATTTGAATTTTAGGCTTAGTGTTCAAATATGACTTTGATGGAATCTTCTAATATGCATGCAAACAACACAAAACTCATCCAACTTTTAGATATAAGTGAATACATATTATTTTTCTAATATTTAACCATAAATTCACTCAAAATACTAAAATACACGCTTTGGAAGATAATAAGTCTAACCCATATATAATCATGAAAATGGTGTCAATGTAAGGTTTTGGAGTTGTATAATATGGTAAAAACCAAAGGGAAGTGAAAAAAAGAGAGTGAAAAATACGACATTTTGGAGGGCCAACATTTCCCCCAACTGAAGATGTTTCATGTCCTCATGAAACTTTGCATTGATTCTCATGGACTAAAGTTATTTCATTTTCTGTAGCCTCTTTTCTTTTCTATAGCCTTAAGGAATGAAAGGCTAATTCATTTTTTGACTTTGAGATACCTTGCAAGGCTTGCAAAGTTTTCTTCAATTATTTCTTTTTCTCAAAAGCTTTCTATTGTGGAGAGTCTTATTTCTCTTACACATATTTAAGTGATAATTGTTGTTGTTAGTTCTAGTGCGGTAACACTTTCCTTTTATTCTTCTTCTTACTATAACCAAAACTACTTAAAAATACATTTAACATGAAGACCTATTTATACACATATCAAGTGATCGCTGTTATAATCTAAATCTTTTCTAAACATATCAATCTTTGAAACAAAGAGAATTCATAATCGAAATCTTTTCAAAACATATCAATCTTTAAAGCAAAGAGAATCAACCTTCAATTTAGAGACTTTTCTTTTATTCTTCTTCTTGCCATAACAAAAACTACTCAAAAATGCATTTAAGATAAAGACCTATCCATACACATATCAAGTGATCATTATTATAATCTAATTGTTTTCAAAATATATCAATCTTTGAAACAAGAGAATTCATAATCTAAGTGTTTTCGAAACATATCAATCTTTGAAACAAAGAGAACCAACCTTCCGTTTAGAGAAACATGTTGATTAACAATATACGAGAAACATGTTGCTTAAGAATATATGAGGATATATAATATGTGGTATCCCCAATTGAACTTTCCTACTAACGAACAACTCTTTTAAGTGAAATCTTCTCGTTCTTAAGGCCAAGTCTTCTCGAACACCCTTTAAAATTTTCCCCTTTCGACTGTCAACTTCGACACTTCCTCTACGGGCAGTCTTTACCTAACTCATGATCTCAAAAAGTATGGAGTTGTCTATAATGCGACTTTTTGGAAATTGAGGTTAAATCTTGATTTGTTGCAGTTAAAATGATTTTTTAACTACATATTTGGATTCAGCACCCTGAAAAACCCCTAGAAAAACTTTCAAAAAATCGCATTATAGACAACTGCAAAAAATCACCGGAAAAACTTTGAAAAAATCGCATTATAGACAACTGCAAAAAAGATTACATAAATTAATTAGACTAAGCCCAGTACATAACCACGGGCGGGTCGCCCATGACTAACTCTGTCGTTTTGAAAGCAGCGAAATGTTAACAATCCAGCCGAGAGTGAAAAGCGGACTGTAGATTTTCCAATAATTTATGGAAATTTTGTAAGAAGAGTCAAATTTCCCCATCATAAAATTATCCAAATATACGCGGCATCTGCGTACGCGCCTACAAGTCAGCCTTTGACACGCCCGGGCATTTGACGACTCCTCGTCAAACTCTGCAATCAAAGAATGCAAAAGGTTGCCCAAGTCGCTGGGTGCGGATAGCCAGCCCTTACAAAAAAGATTTCAGGTTTTCCTAGGATTTGACTTAGCCGTGGTTGTTGATTTGGTCCGCTATTCAAGCTGAAAATAATGATCTCTCCTTTCCCAGACCTGCGCTCGCCCCTTTGTATATATATACAATGCTCTGGTTGCATTCCTATTGCAATTTATAACCTTCCTGTTTTGTTACATTCGATTCAACATAACATATTAGCCTCATTGTTACATTCGATTTGCGTGACTGTCACCTGCAGTGATATTATCATTAACCTTCAAGTTTTGTTTTATCAAAGATCAATCATGAAGACAGCGGCCAGATTGTTGGTACCGTTCTTCTTTATTTCAGTAGCAGCGCTAGTATTGAATGATGGTCCAGTTCACGCAGGCAGAGTCCTGAAGGGGGATAGAATAAGCCGTAAAAATCCATCTGATCATTTCAATATTCTTATCGAGGAGGTGGACGTCGCACCTTCTGGGCCGAATCCGGGTGGCAACAGTGTCACCCAGTCAATATCCGAAGGGCTTAATTTACAGTTCCAGAAAGGTCCATTAGGGGATAGTATAAGCTCGAAAACTCCTAAAAATCCATCTGATCATCCCAATCTTCTTATCGAGGAGGTGGAAGTCGCACATTCTGGGCCGAATCCGGGTGGCAACAGTGTCACCCAGTCAATATCCGAAGGTCTTAATTTACAGTTC
>APFE031484223.1:13610-36496 GCA_000404065.3 Pinus taeda | reverse complement strand
TCATTTCCCTCTCCTAGGGTTTTGAAGCCAATTTCTCTTGGACGGTCAAATCATCAGCAAAACTTGTATCCAGATGTTCATACACCTTCCCCTATCCTCAGAGTACCTTATCAAACACTTCCCATCCCTTAGATCCGTCAAATTCCTCATTTTTCCACAAACCCTAGTGTCTAGCTACAACTTGGCAATTTTCTAGGTTTGGCCTGTGTTTTGCCCTTTTGGACCCATTCCCCTCACTCAATCTCTGAGATTCCACTTTTCCCTACTTCCTAACATCCCTCCCTACTCCCCAAAATTTTCCCAAGAATTTATAAGCCCCCTTCATTTCGCTCCATTTCGACAAAATTCCTTGTTTCACACATCGGGACAAGTCGCACTCAAATGATGTTCCAGAGCAACAAAAGATGAATTTTTGAAAAATGAGAGCGGTTGTTTTCCACAACATGCGAAAGAAGAAAAACCTCCTTCACTTTTTTCACAGGTTTCATGGTTTGAGAGACATGTCAAGAATACCATTGCCTCAGGAGAATCAAAGACACCTCTGAAGTGACCTTCGGAAAATCACGTTTTTTCCTATATTGGTTGGCCAAATGATTTTCTTTATGGGTAAAATGATAACTAGACACAAATATATTTCCAATGAGCTATCATGAGCTCAATTTGGGGTTGAGGAAGGCATTCAAAAGTTGACTGCAACAACACTCTTCCTTGAGGCAGCCTCATTTGGCACTTTTTGACCAGTCTTGGGAGATTTGAGCTTTGACAGGTCAAATCAACTCCAAATTGAAAAATTCTATTGGCTTGGAAATTACACTGGAAGACCTTTCCAACGAGCTATCCTGCGCTCGATTCCAACACCGGGAAGTCCTCTAAAGGCCTCCTGAAAACGCGCGACATGTCAAGCTCGGTGCGCAACATGTCAGAGGGTCTCACAGAGTGTAATTTTGCAACGGGCATGACACGTTGGGAGGTGAGCGACATGTTGGGCATGCCACATGACATGCCAAGCTAGTTTTCCCTAGCTCATTTTAGAATTGATCAAGCTCCTTTACTTCATCAAATTGTTTGAGCATAAAATTCAGCACTTTTTACAGGCGGAAACAGCAGTCCAGTTTGTCCACTTTTCTGCTAAACTATGTCAGAAACCGAAACTTATGAGCAAAGTGATGACCAATCATCAGCAGAAATTGAGGAACAGAGGCAGCCACGTAGGAGTGGTAAGGATGGACATCATAAGCGAGAGGAGCCCACTTCTTTGATAGAGTTACAAGCTTGTCCTCTTGCCGTATCATGTTTTCAGTATATGTCTTGCTACGAATTTTGTGAGAGGATATCTTGGATTCAACACCACCGAGATTTGGCCCACCTTTTTGTTTTGCATTTACATGATGGACATGTCAACCTTGCAGGGGTAAACTTTATATTGACACCCGAGGTGATCTGACAGGCTACAGGGATACCTAATGTTGGTGAGGTGTGGAATAAGCGCAAGTTGTTAGATTTTGTTTTCTTTGAGCCTTATGTTCGGCCAGCATTCATGAGACATATGGCAGGTGTACTTCCATTCAGGTTTCTCAAAAACGAGTATGCTCCCATGGTGAAGCTCATTATGCATTATTTTACTTGTGAGGGCAGATTCTCATTGGTATACTCATATCACATTCGCCTCTTGATGCATTTCACCCGAGTGAGGATCATGAACATCCCGGTTTTCTTCGTTCAGAACATTCAGAGGATGGTGCCCGAGTTGCAGAGGAAGACCCTGGCACAGCAGTACAGGAGCCTTTACCAACATGGTTTGATTCAGCTAGTAGTATTGCATCAGTTGACTCAGCTGGGCATCTCATGGGAGGAGTTCATCTCTCTTGAGTTTTTCACAGTACCATCACTGCCACGTCCTGAGGTTGTTCACGAGGAGGGAGGACCATCACATCAACATGACATCCCTATTACTAGACATGTCAGGTCCTCACCTCATGTCACCTATCAGAGAGGCCCAAGAGCCTTATTTGCAGCAGCTCGGCGAGTACTTTCTCCACGCCAGGTGGAAGGGGTCTTGCCTTCTTCATCAGCACCACGAGTGTTATCTCCACACCAGGTGGAAGGGGCCTCGTTTCCGACAGCAGCACGGGTATCGGAGAGGGGAAAGAATCCCATGATCGAGGAGAGATTGTCAGGCGATCCAGTTATTGATCTTGACGCCGGTTCTCCTAGCATAGAGCTCAAGGATATCATCTGAGAGAAAAGCACTGAGATTCAGTCGCTGCAAACGAAATTATTGATGGAAAAATGGATAATCAACTATTTAGAGCAGTGAAAAAAACAATTGGAGGATGAGCACAAGCTATATGAGCTGCAAAAAATTCGTGAAGACCGGGAATTGGCTCGTAGGAGACCCGGTGACTTGAGACCCATAGATTGAGAATCTATGTTTATTTGGGACAATGCTCATTTGAAGAGGCTATTGGCTAAGGCCAATCAAATTAACAAATTGCTGAGGAACATGAAAAACCATTACTGGGCAAGAATGCATGTGTGCAAAGCAAAGATGAAAGTGCTTCGAAGGCAGTTCGCAAAGGCACTAAAACGAAGAAAAAGGCCCGATCCCCTCCATATTTTGGCCGAGGCTTCCTTGAAGGAGCACAGTACTAAATAGTTCAGCCACAACACAAATTTAAAAAAAAATTGAGCATTTTGGGTCATTTTTGGTAATTTTTTGGCAATTTACAGGTTTTTGCTCATTAACGCATCTCACCCCCGGTGAGACATGTCATCCCAGCACCTCCATTTGACAAAAACTCAGCATTTCTAGATTTTTCATGCAAATGTACATATGCATATGGATGGACTTGAGATTTTGTCATGTTTTGGGCCTCCAAAAAGTCAAAAGACATGCAAAATTTGACTTTCTGCCACCTTTTTGAACTGCAGAAAGCTGTCTTGGGAGAATTGAGTTTTGGCAGGGCAAATGAACTCCAAATTCTGAAATTCTAGTTGGGTTGGAAAGTAGACTCATAGACCTTTCCAACAAGCCTACTCTTGCCCAATTTGGCCACCTGCAAGTGCCCCAAACAGAGCTCCAAAGGCGCGCGACATGTCAGGCAGCTGCGCGCGACATGTTGGGCAGTTTCACAGGAAATTCATCTACAGCTCAGGAATTCGCCCAGTTTTGACCAGTTTTGACTTGAGATGAGATTTTTCACTCTCTTGGATGTAATTAATGTATTTTAATGTTATTATGACACTCATTTACCTATTCTAGAAGATTCATGCATGAAATAGTAAATATTTAATGAATGGATTGGTTTCCTAGTTTATAGAGGCAAGTTGTTTTGACTGCCTAGATTTTAGTGCTAAGTTTAGAAGTGGTTGAAACAGTTCCTAGAGGGATGAGCTCGACCCCTAGAGGCAGGGAAAGAGGTTAGATCATCTATATTATGTAGTTTCATACTCATTTTCATGGTTGGACTCTTGAGGGAGAAGCTATCATTGTATTATTTCACTATATCTCTGCAATTTTTGGCTAAGGAAGACCAGGGTTTTGCAGTCATCTTTGGGATTCTTGTGGACTCATGTGATGATGGTGTGTTTCTCATTGTTGTTGTAAGCTTTTTTATGTGATTCATTTCCTTTCTTTACTTCTGCACATTAAACAAATGAAGTGTTAAAGTAAGAATTCATGTTTGCCATGCTCTGCTTTCAAGTTTGTTTAATTTCAATGTTTTCTATTGTTTAAGGAGAATTCAAAGTTATTGTTTGCTCTCCTTAGCTCCTCACCTGTCATTCCTGACCATCCACTTCAGTTAAAGGCATCAACGCTGTCTCCTACCTCGCCCCAAAGAACCCCCTGCAGAAACTGTGTCCAATCCCCGCACCCAAAATTGCCATCCCCTCGATTTGCCACCAAAACCCCAAAAACTCCAAAATCAAATTTTCTAATCAGTTTACTAGCCTAATATCAGTGTCACGTTATTGGTCATCTCATCTATTGGCGATCTTACGAGATAGACCGGAGAGAGCCTTCTCCTGCCCCGTAGGGCTAGCTACGAGGCTAAATGGTTTGATGTTGCCTTGAGGTTTGCCTTTCTCAGCCTGAGGTGAAATTTCAAGCGCTAACAGGAGGGTCTGATATATTTTGCTTGCACTACTCGTGACCAGAGGCTATCAGAGGTCAGTAGTTGCCATCCAAGTTTAGCGGCCAGGGCTTTGGCAAACAGGTCAAGTCTCTTGATTCCCCATCCACCCCATCTCTTAGGCCTGGCGATGGTGTCCCATTTTACCCAAGCAAAAACTCTCCCAGGTTAATGTCCATTCCATAGAAATCTGGTGCAAATGCTCTGTAGTCTGTTTAGGATTCCCCGAGGAATCCAAGCTAGTGTCATCCAGTATACAGGCGTGGCTTCTATGACTGATTTAATGAGAATGAGTCGTCCGGCTCTTGAAAGGTATTTGTGATACCAGATATGGAGTCTTTTCTCCACCTTTGCCAAGAGCCAAGTTCAATCCGCGATTTTGTAGCCAAGAGGCTTCAGTCGATACCCCAAATACTTGATGCCATCTGCGAGTATGTATGAGGTAAAGGGGAACCTCTGGGATGCATATGTGGTCTCCTGTCGAGAGCAACCCACCGTCGTAATAGTAGATTTACTGTCATTTATCATCATCCCAGTGGCTCGCTGAAATAGTAGAAAGATATTATGCAATGCAGTAATATCACCCAGTCCTCCGTTGAGGAATATGAGAATGTCATCCACAAACAGTAAGTGTGTGAGGTAAAATTGCTGAGATATGCATATACCAATGAGCAGGTGTCTGTCCTTAGCCGATATGATAAGTCTGCTTAGTCCTTCCATAACCAGCAGGAAGAGGAGAGGAGAGAGGGGGCATCCCTGTCTGAGCCCTCTTTCCGATGTGAAGAAAGGTGTGGCCTCCCCGTTTAGAAGAACACTGTAGGCAACCTCAGAAATGCATCCCATGACCCATTTAGTGTAGGCAAATGGGAAGCCAAGGTGGGTCAAGAGTAACCTGATGTATAACCAGTTTACTCTGTCAAAGGCTTTCGTGAGGTCAACTTTGAGGATCATGCCTTTTTGCTTTTTGATATGAAGGGTGTGAAGGAGTTCTTGCGCAGTGGCAATGGCCTCATGTATCTGGCGGTGGTCCAGGAAGGCAAATTGCTCAGGGGAGATGTGGCGAGATAAGATCGGCTTCAAACGGTTGGCAATGATCTTTACAATGATTTTGTAGAGACAGTTGCAGAGAGAGATGGGCCTGAAATCATTGAAAGAAGTCGGGTGATCCACTTTGGGGATGAGAGCGATGAAAGTGGATTTGATGGCTGTGGAGATCCTGCCAGATTGTCTACTGTGCTCAATGATCCTCAATAGATCGTCTGCCAAAATGTCAAAGAAGGTAATGTAGAATTCGATGGTCCACCCATAGGGACCAGGGCTTTTGTCCTTCTTGAACCATTTGATGGTTGCTTCCAGCTCAGCCAAGGATACCTCCTTAGTGAGGTCGTCGTGATCCTCTGGATCGACGAATCTGGGGAAGTGTTCAGCCACTCTCATAATGTCAAGAATGTTTGTCTCTTGGGGGGCTTTGTAGATATTCCTGAAATGATCAGTAGCTAGCTTAGATAGTCTTCTCTGAGAAGAGACCATTTGATCCTGATCATCCTTTAGTTCCCAGATAGTGTTGATAGCCTTTCTCCCATTGGCGAATCTGTGGTAGAAACAAGTGTTTGCATCCCCTTCTGCGAGCCAAGTGGCTCGGCTGCGTAGCCTCCAACTTCCTCTCTGTCTTTCAAAATCTATGATCGTTTCTCTATGAGGGACATGTATATGTTTTTCCTTTCCTGTGAGGGAAAGATGCCCCCATCCTCCTCCTGATGTGAAGCAATGATATCTTCAGCCTCCTTCAAGGATTGATCATCACGGAGTCTCTTTTGATGTGCCCAAGTCTTAGAGATCCTTTTAATCTCCGATAGTTTTCTAATAAATCCCTCAGAGAAATGTTCCCCCTCGTTGATGGGGTGACTTTGCCAGTAAACGGTGACCATCTAAATGTATGAGGGATCTTTTAACCAGGTGGAGTTGAATTTGAAGGGGCTCTTAATCTTGTTATGTATATCTGAGAATTCCAAATAAATGGGCCTATGATCGGAGATGCCTCCAGATCCCACCCATTGTCTGATACGGGCAATCCTGTTGTGGAGGGGCTCTTTGATAAGAAATCTGTCAAGTCTCCTGGCAAGACTTTGATCGCCACATCTGTTGTTTGACCATGTGTGTTGTAGTCTGGCCATGGGAGTGTCAACCCAGTGGTGTTGATCCAGGAGAGTAGCGATAGTGTCTGAGAAGGGGTCAATCCTAGCCGCATGCCCCCAAGATTCACAAAAGCCCATGGTGAAGTTCATATCTCCCCCAGGATAATGTTGTCCTGCTGAAAGAGAGCCGAGGTCAGCAGAGATTGCCAGAAGGTGGCCCTGTCAGAGCAAGGGCCATATACATTGATGAGTCTGAGATCCGTTTCCATGGGTTGTACATAGGCATCGATGCCAATGAAACCTCTACCACCCCAGATGTTGTTGATTCTCAACGCTCTGTTGTTGACGCCAATCGCCAGCCCACCTGATCTCCCAGTAGCGTCAATAGCGTGGAAGGTCCAGTTGGGTAACCAGGCCTTTAATGTGGGGATGAGGGTATCCGCAGGACAGAGCGTTTCTTGCAGAAAGATAATGTCCGAAAGAGAGAGGGAGAGAAGTCTCCGCAGAGCTAGTTTTTTTGGGTGAACTAGCGAACCCTCTGCAATTGTAGGATAGAATTTTCATGTCGGATGAGAGGTAGGGCCTTTCAATGTTCTAAGGGCCCTGAAGATGGTCTGTTGTCGCCCAAGGGCGACTTCAGCATCCGCAGCATGTCTAGCTTTGGATAAACGGGAAGGACGCCCACGCGCCAGTTTCTGAAGGGAGGGCGAAGGGTCGAGATCCAGTCCGATGATGTCGGAACTATGTCCTCTAGACTGGGGGCGGAGAGAGTAACGGGGGGGAGTCGGGGAGGCGGGGCCAGGGAGCGGGCTGAGTGATAGCGGGGGGATGGATGGTTGGCCCAGCGGGACACAGGAAGAGGGGGCGGGGATGGGGCAATTTAGGTGGGAGGGAGGGGAGGGAAACCGGGGAGTGGGCACAGAAGGAGCAGATGTGTGAGGAGGGGAGGAAACATCCAGATGCAGAGCGACAGTGGAAGCAAAATCATGCAAGGATGATGAAATGTCAGGTGAGAAGGCAACAGACATACCCGGTGAACCGTCGCCCGCTAGTCCGAAGTCCTCTGGAGTGGGGGTAGGCAATGAACGGGCGGGATCCTCCGCCTGTGATCCTGCAGGAATGCGTGGAGAAGCAACAGCTTGAATAGGAGTCTCCGCAGGTTCCTCTGACTGTGGATGAAAGATCCAAGATCTCTTTTATGGCAGTATGTGGAAATTTTTGGCAAAAACTCTAGTGGTGGTTCATACAAATGGAGATGTAGTGAATGCAATAGGATTCAAAATGGCTCATACACTAGGGTGAAGGCCCATTTCACCGGGCAAACTAAAACAGGTGTGTTAGTATGCAATGGTCTAAATGGTCCAAATGGCCAACCTGGAACAGGTTTGAGTCCTGCAAAAGTTAAGTTTTATGCATCTTTGCAAGATGTCGCTGATAGGAAATTCAGTAAGGGAAAACTCCCTGTGCAAGCCTCTACAACCAAGTCTTCATTGCCATCTACACCACCTCTGACAATTAATAAAAGACCTACTCTAGGACCTCTTGAAGCAGCATTCAATAACCAGGGTAGAGAAGTTGCCGATGAGCATGTTGCTCGATGCATCTATGCAAATGGGCTAACATTCAATTTGGTGCGCTCTACTTATTGGCAACAAATGATTAAAGCAGTTAATGAAGCACCAAAAGGATACAAAAGTCCCGGGTATGGAAAGGTACACAACACTTTGTTAACATCAGAAATACAATTTCTGGATAGACAGTTACAATCAATCCGTGATACATGGGTAGAAACAGGGGTGTCCATCGTTTCTGATGGATGGAGAGACCAAAGAAATCGTCCTTTAATTAATGTTATCGCAATTTGTCCCCAAGGAGCAATGTTTTTGAAGGCCATTGATTGCAGTGGAGTGGAAAAAGATGCAACATTCATCTCCTCAATTCTTATTGATGCAATAGAAAGTGTGGGTTCACAAAATGTTGTCCAAGTTATCATAGACAATGCAAAGGTTTGTAGAGCAACACGCCTGATTGTGGAGGGTCAATACAATCATATCTTTTGGACTCCATGTGTAGTGCATTCATTGAACCTTATGCTAGCCAAGATTGGTGAGATTGAGTGGATTAGTGAAATATATGTAGCATCAAAGGAGATCCAAATGTTTATCACCAATCACTTAATGTCCCAAGCCATATATCGGAGTTTTGCAAAGTTGGAGCTACTAAAGGTACTCCATTTTTAATCAATGTTATGCATTATGAGTTCTCAATTTTAATGTTCAATTTATTTTGTGTCTGATTTAAGATTTGACTTTTCAATATGTTTATGTAGGTTGCTGAAACTCGTTTTTTTTCCCACACATTAGTCATAAGGAGGCTTTTGGAGGTCAGACAAGCATTACAAGCAATGGTCATTGACCATCTTTGGGAATCATAGAGGACTTCAACTTCTGATAGAGGACAAAGAATAAAGTCTATCATTCTTAATGATGCATGGTGGGACAAGGTCCAATACCTTTTGCAGTTCACAGAACCAATTCTAACCATGATCAGGGCATTTGACACAGATATGCTTTGCTTGGGGGAAGTCTATGAAAACATATATAGTATGTTGGAGAAAATACGGGAAATCATCAAGGCAAGTGAGCATGACCCCTTTGAAGTATTTTACAATGAAGTGAAAGACATAGTTACAAAAAGGTGGAACAAAATGACCACGCCATTACACCTTTTGGCGTATGCACTACACCCCAACCCAAAATATTGTCTTTACTTGGTAGAGCAGCGCCAAACAGAGATTCTGAAGTGGTATAGGGATATAAGACAACTTTGAGGAAAATCTATAGGGAAGTTGGAATTGCAAAGGAAGTACGTGAGGAATTTGGAGCATTTGTACAATTCACTGGGATTTTTTCAGATCCACTAGCCATGGATGATCGGGGGCATATGGATCCTATTACTTGGTGGGGCTTCCATGGTGGAGATAACACTTATCTCTCAACTCTAGCCACGAGGTTGTTATTGCAGGTTTCTAGTTTCTCATCAGCTGAGAGGAACTGGAGTACATATGTCTTCATCCATTCGATGAAGAGAAACAAACTGGGAGTAGCGAAGGTTGAGGATCTTGTATATGTCCATTCCAACCTTCGCTTTCTATCACATTCTACTTCAGGGTATAAAAAAGGTCCAAGTAGGATGTGGGATGTGGAACCTGAGATATCTGACTTGAACGTGACATTGAATGCCATGACTCACCTTAATCTACTTGAGGACGCTACACAACCACTTCCTACTTCTGCAACAACTTTTAACATTCCTGGCACACGATTCTCCATTCATGATGTAGAGTTGCAACATGCAGATGATGATGATGTAGACCCATCTCATGATTTGTAGACAAGCCTACTCTATATTATCATATTAATAAAGTGATCATTGATCAAACACTTATTTTGTATTTACTACTATCATCTTTGTACGAGGCAAGATGCATCATTTCAGTGTTCAGATTCATAAATTATCTAATAAATTTAGTTCTAATGTTGTGATTCATGAATGGTTTTGATTTTCAACATCAAATGTATTTTCTAAAATTTGAAAAAATATTATTATATATTTTTGTACTTGCCGTATCCTGGCCGTATTCGGATCCGAATCCGGATCCGTATCCGTATCCTGGTAACTTAGGATAAAGTAGGTGAGTGATATTTTCAATCAAGTCATTCAAAGAGACAATAGACAAGTGTGCTACATTACAAAGTACAAATCATAGTTTTAAAAAACGGCTGTTTCGAAACGGAAACGGCCGAGTTGGTCCGTTCCATTGCCCTCCGGAGTGACTCGGTACAAAAAACGATTCGGTTGGCCGAGTCAGCCATGACTCGGTCGAGTCATTCAATGACTCGGCCGAGTCACAAACAATGGCCCGTAACCCACTAAAACAACAATTTAACATTATTTTAATGAAATTTTAAGGGGTTTGCTGATTGGTTTGGACTTCAAGGTGTTTTATGAATTACCTAAATGTTATTTGGGGTCCATTCCCCCTCCCAAACCCTATTTAACACACTCAAATGCTCTCTACTATTGATATGCTATTCAAATTTCATGGTAATGTTAAATTCTTAAAGTGACATTCTCCTTAATCTTCATTTTCATCCTTTTACTTAAATTTTTAACATTACCATGAAATGACTCAGGATGTTTGAGAGTGGTTCCGGCCTCATTGGATTTCATATGGAGAAAGTAGAATTTTAGATTTCATTCAAAATCCAGCAGACTTTATCAGTTTTTCAGGATTTTAGGATTGGGGGATTGCAATGTTTCCATTGAATTTTGTCATGTATTAGGGTATGGAACTTGTATTTAATCAAGAGCACCAACTCTATGTACCTTGATGTTAGTGACATTGGTTGTCAAACTCCTCTGGGATTCGCTCCCAAACCAGGAGCTTCTGAAAATGTCGCTCCCGCTCCCGTTTTCGCTCCTGCTCCCAAGTAACACAAAGAAGAGAAACCATTTGGATAAAAAACGGTAAAATGATCTAGTTTATGTCCAATACAACCTCCGGCTCAGACGAAACCATTTGCTGAACAAAAGACCTGATTCAGATCCCATTGTGTTGGAAGACATTGATGCAACATCAGATTGGGTAGTGGAGAGTTGTCCACAGAGTTTGATCCTGATGAGGATCTTGATTTAGATTTAGATATCGAGACATCAGTTGAACTTGAACATGCTGTTCAGTTGAATGCAGATCCCAATCCACCAGCCTCAATCTCACAGCCAGCAAGGACTCCAGTTGTAGGTGCTTCCTCTGCTCAACCACGACAGAAGCGTAGCCGCATATCTACTCTATCTCAACTTGCATCTGCTGCAGTTGCACAGCCTGCTAGTGGTACCACTTCTACAGCTGCAGTTGGAAATGATGATGATGATGAGAAGCCATGGGGCCCCATGTCTGACTCTGATGATGATCCAGAGATTGATCGACATGATCTTGGCTACTCTGGCAGTAGCTACTAGCCAGTAGCTGTAGTACTCGTACTGGAGTCTAGTCACAGTTTACTTTTGTTGTAGAGGCCATTTCTAGCCTCCTTGGTTATGTCTTTTTTGTTTTGAGTCTTTGATCATGTATGACAGTTGACTATGTATTTCCATTGGGTACCATTTTGATATAATGGATTGGTTCATGAGCCTACTTTGATCATATGTTGTCTTCCATCTATATTATAATGCTGTGTGTTTGGAAACATGAATGAAAATCTTTAAAATTATGTTTAAAATCTTTAAAATTATGTTTTTTTAAAAAATAAATAAATATTTAATGTATTTTTTACAACGGCCGAGTCATTACCGTTTCGGAGTCGGAGACGGAGTCGATCCTCGGCGGAGTCGGAGTCGAAGTTTTAAAACTATGCCTTGTACAATGGCATGTGGCTTGGACCACCCCCTTCTCCCCCACTCCATTCCATCATTATTTCACATGACCTCTACCATTTGATGGGTGTATCATGGACCTGTCACTCCCTTAGAGGTTGAAACCACCTAATAGGGTCCTTTATTAACCTCTCTTGTTGAGCTTGGTGACACCTGTACATTCTAAATTGTTAGTTTTTGTAGCATCAATTGCATTCTAGCCACAAAATTTGGTGGAGAGGCTAGAATACATGTATTCTCCAAAACCCAGAAACTGTTTCTGGAAATTCCACCTAGAGATGACTTAACTAAAATAATTACTTTTTTTAACGGTGCCTAAGTCTGAACTTAGGAAAACTTATTAATTAAAGGGTATTAATTAAGTCACGATGAGAATATCCTAGAAGAAGACATGGATCGAGTTCTAGTTAATCTTAGTCATCGATTATGTTTTAATCTTGGTCGTTGATGTCTCAACAAGAGATTATAAGAAGAAGTTTGATGGGGGTTGGAGAACACACTTGAGACACCAAGGAATTTGATTTTGCTGGGAAATCGATCTTCAGAGTAGTAGTTGTGTGTTTTCGGCGCTGATTTAGTAAGATCGAAGCAGTGAGGGAGGGGCAGGGATAGTGAGGTCAGGAGGAAGATTTACTAGTCTAGTGAGTGGATAGTAGAGAGATAGATAGTTCCACAAAGAGGCAGTGTAGTGCTTCAGAGGGGAAGTCGTATTTTGCTGGGGAGAAGCAGTGATTTAGTGCTAGAAGCTGGAGTGAGATCCCGGAGGCCAAGAGAGTCCATTTCCCAGACAACAGTTGATCAGTTAGCGAGAGAGACACTAGTCTGAGTTGTGTGACGCAGAAATATGTAGGCTGACGTAGGGACTGCGTAGAAGCAGCAAAGAGCAGCTCATCTTGAGCCAAGGTCAGTGTTAGATCACCGGTGGAAGTGAGATTTTTCTCACTAGATATTCTGTCACTAATTTCTCTCTATGGATTGCTAGATTTGAGCATCCATAGTTTTGCACTCAGATTTACTACTACATAATAATAAAACCCTCAACTACTGCACTAGTTTTCCCAAGTTGCGTTTTTCTGGGCACATTGGTCCAAATATAACAGTGTTATTTATGTGTGTGTGATTCTATTCTTCCATCATTATTTTTATTCCACAATATTGTATTTGTGATGTCTGCAATGTATTAGTTTTGATATTTACCGTAGGATCCAGTAAATAATTTGTTCAAGTTATTTAACAAATAGAAGAAACTTGATCAGTTGCTGCATTGGGATTCAGGGTTTCCGGATTTTCACATGGTATCAAAGCACAGATCGTAAATCAGAGAGCTCAGTAGTAGAAGGGAGGAGGAATTTCGAATCTTTGGAGAGGCAGAAGTTAGAAACCCTTAGAGGCAGCGAATCCCTTGGGCCAGGGGGTCAATTTTTGAGGAAAATTTATTTCTCTGAGAGTCGATAGAGAATGCATTTTCCAAATCAGAGGTTACCAGAGGCAGAGGGAGCAACAACAGTTTCCTTGCAGAGTAGATCTTTAGCTGGGACACAGTTATTTTGCAGTAGCTTACTAGTGCAAAATAGCGTCAAAAGGAAGGAAGAGCACACACTGAGGGAATTCTTTCCTCAGGGAACTTCTAGCCCAGAATTCTGATTTTTTCCTAGCAGAGTAGCAGTCATTATGAGCATATTGGACCACTCTAGTAGGGAGTTCGAAAATCTATTCAGCAGCGGCGTAGAGGAAAAGAGGAGGAATTCAACATTTTGGTAGAGATGGCATCTGCAAGGTTGAGAGATTAGGATCGATTGGAGGGAGCCTCCAACTATGTGATTTGGAAGGCAAGAATTTCTTGTCTTCTAGATGAGTATGATCTCAAAGCTTATGTCGATAGTGTGGTAGTTGTACCCGCAGATGTAGATCTGCTGAAGGCCTAGATGGAGATGGCGAAAGCAAAGAGGCTGATTCTCGATGGGGTTCGAGATCACGTGGTTTCTCACATAGCTGGCAAAGATATTGCCCGACAGATGTGGAAAGCTCTTGCTACGCTATACGAGGTATCTTCTGAGCAAAGGAAGATGTATCTTGAGGAGAATATAATATGCATAAGGATGTATAAATGGGAGCACATAGATCCATTCCTCACTAGGCTTCAGGATATTCGAGATCAGGTGTTTGCAGTAGAGTCAATGCCCCAGCCTACAAAATTGGTGCAATTTTCTCTAAACAACGTTTCTGAAGAGTGTTCCGGGAAAGAAAAGTTTCCAGTCTCAAATTGTATGTGGGCTGATCTACAACAGGAGGAGATGAGGCGAGATTTGGTGAAGACCACCATCGTCGGTAGCAACAACAGTGGTCGGACGAACCAAGTAAAGGAAGAGCAAGATGTGGCCCTCGCATCAAAGGAGCAGCAGGAACAACATAGGAGGAAGAAGGACATTTCCAAGGTGAAATGCTTCAGATGTGGTGAGCTTGGCCACTACAACACTCAATGTCCTCTCAGGAAGAAGGACAAGGAGGAGAAGTAGGATCAATAGGCTGCTTCCACAGAGATCGATAGGCTGTCCTCCATATTGGAGAAAGAGTTTGCCATTATCATCGAGATACCTCCAGGAGTGAGGTGAGGTGACTTAGTTTTGTAGCCCCAGAGAGCTATAAGATGGGCAGGATTCTTGAGGAGGTCCACCTCATGAAGCAATACCTTGCTATGGGAGCCCAAAACATGTAGTAGCAGGATGGATCAATGGAAAATGCTGCAGTCAAGTGCTAGAGTGACAAATGCAGTAGCTAGTAGCAGGTCAGATACTAGGCAGCGCAGTGTAGAGTTGGCAGCAGTGCAATTGGCACAGTGTAGAGTTGGCAGCAGTGCAATTGGCACAGTGCATAGTCAGCAGCAGCGCAGAGGCTTCAGTGACAGTGCAGAGTCTAGCAGCAGTCAGGCCTCAGGTGACAGATGCATCATACTGATCACAGTTGCTTCAATGTTTTGGATGCTTCTCAGTTGCAGTTGCAGCAACAGTAGATGGAGAGGGAGTTGCAGTGCAGATGCAGTGTTGGCAGCAGTTTAGTAGGGCTAACAACAACACAAATGCAACATTTATTACAGTTGCGCAGTAGTTGATGGGCATCAACAGCCAGACATTAACAACGTGACAAGAGGTGGTGCAGAGACAGGGTGTTTTTTCAGTGGGTTGCATCATTAGAACGTATTCCTCGTTAAGAGGGAGTGTTATTTTTTGTAGCATCATTTGTGCTCTAGCCACAAAATTTGGTGTAAAAGCTAAAATACATGTATTCTCCAAAACCCAGAAATTGTTTCTGGAAATTCCACCTAGGGATGACTTAATTAAAATAATCAATATTTTTTAATGGTGCCTAAGTCTAAACTTAGGAAAACTGATTAATTAAAGGGTATTAATTAAGTCATGGTGAGAATCTCCTAGAAGAAGACATGGATCGAGTTCTAGTTAATCTTAGCCATTGATTATATTTTAATCTTGGCCATTGATGTCTCAACGGAAGATTATAAGAAGAAATTCGATGGGGGTTGGACAACACGCTTGAGACACCAAGGAATTCAATTTTGTTGGGAAATCGATATTCAAAGTGGCCGCTGTGTTGTTGGAGGTGGTTCAGTAAGATTGAAGCAGTGAGAGAGGGACAGGGATAGTAAGGTCGGGAGGAATATTTTCCAGTCCGGTGAGTGCATAGCAGAGAGACAGAGAGTTCCATGGAGAGGCAACACAGTGCTTTAGAGGGGAAGCTGTATTTTGCTAGGGAGAAGCAGTGATTTAGTGCCAGAAGCCGGAGTGAGAGCTTGGAGGCCAAGAGAGTCCATTTCCTAGACAGTAGTTGCTCAATTAGTGAGAGAGACGCTCATCCGAGTTGTGTGACGTAGAACTACGTAGGCTGATGCAGGGACTGCACAGACGTAGCAGCTCATCTTGAGCCAAGGTCAGTGTCAGATCACCGGTGGAAGTGGGATTTTTCTCACTAGATCTTCTGTTATTCATTTCTCTGTATGGATTGCTAGATTTGAGCATCCATAGTTTTGTACTCAGATTTATTACTGCATAATAATAAAACTCTCAGCTGCTGCAACAGTTTTCCCAAGTTGGGTTTTTCCAGGGACATTGGTCCAAAACTAACAGTGTTATTTATGTGTGTGTGATTCTATTCTTCCAACATTATTTTTCTTTCACGGTATTTTATTTGTGAAGGCTGCGGTGTATTAGTTTCAATATTTACCGTAGGATGCAATAAATAATTTGTCAAGTTATTTAACAAATAGAAGAAACTTAATTAGTTGTTGCAGTGGGATACAGGGTTTCCGTCACTGAAGTGTCCACTTTTTCCCCTGGTTAACAAGCTTTTTTACTCAATTGCACTAATGGATTGTTGTACTAGAAGGTGAGGAAGATGCATTGGATCTTGATAGGATTGCAAGTGGGTCTCCATTTGGACTTGGTCTCCCTTTGTAGGGTCCAAGCCCTCCAGAGGGTCATAATGGCACTTCTAAGGTGAGTGTTGAGAGCCATGGGCCTCCATAATAGCATAGCATTGATTTCCATGCCATGGACTTCTTTAACACCACACATTTCTTGTTCGTACCCTAGTTATAGAAAGAAGATGATGCACTTGGACCATGTTGCCCAGTTAACCACACATTTGCACCTGACACTTAGTAGCTGATCCAGGGCCTATACTGGGTTTTGTCTTATCTAGAGAGATAAGGGAGGGCTTTTGTCATATTCTAGCACACGCTGATGGAGCATCGACATGATTTTGAGCCACTGGAGACCCATGAGACCATTGATTGTGCCCTACAGCCACTTGGGAGTACCATAGGATGTTTTGCTTGGAAATCAAGAGGCCACCCCCTTGATCATCACTTTGAGAGCCCTCCTCTTCATCATGGCACATTGAGGACCCATATTGGCCTTCCAACGACCCTTCTTACTCCATTTGACACTATTTCAACCCTCTTGGGATGGCTTATCATTCAATTTAGTAGCTATTTGGTGGGATTTTTTACCCACCACCTGTGGGTAGTGTATATAGGAGAAATATTTTCTCCTAGATGGTCCTCAACCAACAACCAACAACCCCTTGCAGCCACCATTGATTTGAAATTGGATTAGGTGATTTCTTCCTCTTTTCCAAAATCAAATAAAAAAAATTAGGACCGTGTCAACGCTTTGCAAGGTAAAAATGGGTCTTGAAACAAATAGATTTTTTCAATGTCTCTTCAAATCGTGAATTAGTCTTCATATGTAACTTAACATAATGAACATAACAACACATAATCCATGCAAGCATAGTGAAGAGCATAACAAAAGGTTTGGAGTTCACCCCTCCTGGGCTACATCTCCGGAACTGTCAACATGACTAGACTACTCATATATTCAGTATCAAATGAAGTCCATAAATGTTTGTTGCAGGTAAACATGTGGCTATTACCGCTAATGTTCTCCTACAGAGAACTCTCACAAACAACGTCCACTCAAAGCATCTCTTATAAAGATGACATACTCCAACTGAAATGAGATAAAAAGAGCATGTGAACACTTCAATTCCACATTGAAGCACATAAACAAAACTTCATGTTGAGAGAAGTTAAACCTGAGTTGAACCCTGCAAGTTAGAGTTGCTGTAGTAGACTTATGAAGATGAGAATACCCTTACAAGGTCTTCTCCATGCCTAAATACCTTCCAGAATTGCTTCCAAACCCTAACTGATCCATACACCTTTAGTCTCAAACCTGTAAAAGGACTTTGTAGATGTCCTCAAATTAGAAATTAGAGGTCACTAAGGGATTCAGAACATCCAAAAACCCCTAAGTGCATTCATTCTAAGCTCAATTTGGCCAAAAACTCCAAAAGCTATGACCTCCCAAGCTCTCCCATGAACTTCACTGTTAATCATCCTACAAATTTGATCTTTTGTCTAACGATCCTACAAATTTGCCTCGAGCTCCTACACATCTACCCCGAAATTTGCTAACTGAGCGACAAATCTGCCCTCTGCCAGTGCATTATGTTGGATGCTTAAATTGCCTAAAGACCCCATAAATCCAAAAATTATGGCCATATGGGCCACATAGAGCTGAGGGTTGGGCCTTAATGCCCACCCCCGCCGGTTAAGCCCTTAAATCTCGAGCACATAATCACATGGGGTGACAAGTTTCTAAGGGTCGGGACAACAACCCACCTTAACCGTCAAAGCCCCCGTTCCACTAGCCTGTGGACCTGTGGCGGCATATGACCCCGGCTGGCCCCCACTTTGTAACACCTTCCTCTGAGCGCCAAAATATCTGCACCAAGGGTTATATGGTGGTTCATGGAACCTTGGGTTGTGGCTAGGCCTAAGCCTTCGCCTTCTCTTTGTTTGTAGTTTTGTGGGTGGTAAGGTGAACAGGGGCCAAGGCTTGGCCCCGACCCCTCCCTCCATTGGCGTGTTTGTAAACTTTGTATATGGTTTTAATTCATATGATAATAAGAGCAACCTTTCAGTCTAGTGGTAAGGCTTTGTTTTGCGAACTTGGAGGTCACAAGTTTGATTCCTGTGGAGGCCGGTTTGGCCATGAACCAAAATTTTACACCACCCCTGGGGTGCCATGTGGCAGCCCATGACTAGGCCACATGGCGCCCATTCATTGGTTCACTTAACCACAATACGAACTAATCAAATTCGAACATCAACAAACGAACTAAAACTTGCCATGTGTCAACCGAAAGCCATTGGGTCGTACCCTGCACAATCACCACGCTGACTTAGCAGTATGGAATTCCAGTCAGCTGCCCAGTCAACTACCTTTCTCAAATTTTAGTTGTTTCACCAAATAGTTAGCAAGCGATAACTTGAGCATATAGTGTCAGATTGAGGTGAAACGAACGTCGTTGGATTCCAAACGAAGAGCACTTCGATTTGGCACTAGTTTCAAGAATTTATGGTCACTTTCATTTTTGAGCTTAAAATTGATCACCTGATCACACCTTCCCACTAGGAACTTTTGGACTCCAAAAGTTGACTTCCCTAGTCAATATAAATAGGCTGGAACTCAAAAACACCCAAAAGTTCAATCCAAAATGCATAATCTTCAATTGGTGCCTTTCAAGCCCCAATCAAGGCACTTCACCTATCTTCTTCATGAAGACTTGTTGTCCTAGAAAGAATTGAGGCAACATTCTTATCATTGATGCAGGAATAAAATACTGATGAGTGGAATCTGAACATTCTCTTTAATCTCATATTTAAACGGCTCAAAAACACTTCATCTTGAAATTAAACTGTTGAAGACAAACTTGACTCCATCTAGGAATTCAGAAGCAAAATAAACTTTCTTCAACCTGAGCTTGTACATAAAAAGGACACTGCTGCAAAATTTTCCATGATATGATTGACCTTGCCTACAATACATAGTCATCTTATACAATCTTGAAAACAAAGATTCTATTCACACAAGTTTCAAATCGAATACTTGTATGAGTGAACATATGACAACTTGTAGACAACTTTCAACAACAATCTTGTACATTCACAAAAGTCCTTAAACATGTGGACTATAACAAGCCAATACAACATCAATGAAAAATATCTACTTGTTGAACATAGTGACAATGATTGTTCACTTTACAAAAGTACCTAAACAGCTAATGACAACAAGTAATTACAAAATTTTACAAAACAACTTTCCAATAAGTCTACCCAAACTTTTCCTCTCTTAGGCTTATGGGCTCTCTTCTTGCATCCTCTTTGTATTGAAGGTCGCTTAGGATTGTTATGAGTCCTCTTTGCCACCTCTTGTTTCCCTTGCATTACGTAGCATAATCTCTTTACCTTTCTTTGATCAAACCTCTGGATTTAACTTCCAACATCGTTCAGTGTCATGTCCATGCACCTTGCAATGAGTACAGAAGAACTTCCTCTTGTTTGCTGGCATAGAATTTCTCTCATGCGAAAGAGTCATTATGCTTGATGCCTAAAATTTGGTTCATTCTTTTAACCATTATCATACGTTACTCACATACAACCACACAATGGTCAAATGCATCAGAAAATGTACAAGGGTATTGATTCCACAAGTAGTCAAAATTTCAATGCATTGGAAAACACTCTTGGGAGTTATCCTGTCTCTAGGGCTGCAACTTTAACGGTTGTCACAAGGTGGTGACATCTCATTCTCAGACGATTGATGTACCTCAAGCCGTTTGGAGCATTCTCCAAACTCCCTTCGACCATATCCCAATTGTTGATTTGGGGTAGCATCGGATGTGCTCTAGCCACGAAATTTGGTGGAGAGGTTGGGGAACATGAGGTCTCCAATACCCAGAAAGGGTTTGGGTAAATTCTAAACACATCAGGAGATATTAAAATAATTAATATTTTTAATGGAGTCTTAAAGTTTAAACTTAGGGAAAATAAAATATTAATGAATATGAATATGAATTTGTGTTAGAGTGATGCAAAAGACATGGATCAAGCCAGATCTAATCGTAGAGGTTGATTAGGGACTAAATCTCGGTCGTTGAATCGTTAACATGAGAAGTATAAGAGGAGGCTTGAGGGTCACTTGAAGAGTACACCAGATGATCAGTCATTCTATTCTCTAGAGTGGGGTTTGTTAAGAGAGATAGAATCAGTGATTGGGAGAGCAGCTGAGGGGAATTGAGTACAAAGGAACAAAGAAGGTAGAGATTGTGTCGGGAGAGCAATGCAACAGTCAAGAAGGGTGACGCAGAGCCAGCAAGAGCTCACGCAGGGCCATTCAAAGGCAGTCAAGTGCTGCATAGAGCACCAAAAGGGCCAGCGTAGCTGACGCAGAGGCTCCCAGAGCTGACGCAGGGCCCTCTGGGGCTGACGCAGGGCTAGCTTGAGACAGAGAGGAGCTGACGTAGTCTAGATTGGGCAGACGTTGGGGTTGCAGGAGCAGTTTTGTGCTGAGGAGCTGTCGGAAGGATTTTCCGAGGTTTCAGCCAGGAGATTTCTCTCAAACTATAAGGTATAGTTGCTAAGGAAATTCTCTATTGGGTAGGCCAGTTTCGGTACCCAAATTGTACTCTGATATTTCTTAATAATAAAACCCTCAGATAGCTGCATCGGTTTTCCCTAATTGGGTTTTTCCAGGGACATTGGTCCAAAAATAATGGTGTCATGTGGTATGTTTGTTCTTGTTTCTTTTAGTTATTGATCTGTAATATGTTGAGCATGCACTGGTGTTTATTTTCAGTATTTACTTTGTAAATAACTTGTTAAAGAAAAATAACGAGTAGGTAGGAATAAATGAGAAAGAGTGCATGAAGGGTTTCTAACTAAGTAAAATTAGAAACTTCAACACCAATTCCATATACTTCGGTCTCTCCTCAACCATAATTGGATTGGTAATACCTTGGCCACTTATGCCGAGGCCTCCACCTTCATATCCCATCTTGGAAAGAAACTTCATACCTATGCCTTTGGTATATTGCTCAAATGCTGCAAAAGAGTTGTTATGCATATAAATGGAAGGAGTGGTACTTGAGATGCTAATTAGCTCCTCTTGTCATTCATCTTTTGAGCTTTTGATGATGATGATCATTGCCAACTTGTAGATGATTCTAGCCACCCACTCTTATCCAATAGCATATGGTGTGCTTCTTCAAGATGTTTGAAAAATGCACATGTAACATCTTCCACATATGGTCCAAAACCACTATTAGAACCATGACCACATACTGGCTACATTATGGAGGTTTCTCTTGCTGGTACAGACATAGAAATTTCTGCAACTTGCTCATCAAGCACTTGCTGCAATACCAAGCGCATGTGCCTCTTCTCCTCTTCAACTATCTTTAATATCCTTCTCAACTCTATATTCTCCATATGAAGAGCCAAATTCTACTCCTCTAGCTCTTGGAGATTCTTTTTGCTGCCCATTCTTGTAACTTGGTCAACTGGTGCTCTGATACCAAACTGATTTGAAATTGGATTAGGTGATTTCTTCCTCTTTTCCAAAATCAAATAAAACAAAAATTAGGACCGTATCGACACTTTGCAAGGTAAAATTGGCTCTTGAAACAAACAGGTTTTTCCAATGTCTCTTCAAATCATGAATTAGTCTTCATATGTAACTTAACATAATGAACACAACAACACAATCCATGCAAGCATAATGAAGAGCATAACAAAAGGGTTGTTAATAGAATTCATCCCTCCTGGGTTACATCTCTGGGCCTGTCAACATGACTAGATTACTCAGATATTCAGTATCAAATGGAATACATAACGTTTGTTGCAGGTAAACATGTGGCTATTACCCCTACAAGGTAATGTTCTTTTACAAAGAACTCTCAAAAACACGAGCAACTCAAAGCATCTCCTACAAAGATGACATACTTCAATTGAATGAGCTAAAAAGAGCATGTGAACACTTCAATTCCACATTGAAGCACGTAAACAAAACTTCATGTTGAGAGAAGTTAAACCTAAGTTGAACCCTACAAGTTAGAGTTGCTGCAGTAGACTTCTGAAGATGAGAATACCCTTACAAGGTCTTCTCCATGCCTAAATAACTTCCAGAACTGCTTCCAAACCTTGACTGATCCATACAAATTTAATCTCAAACTTGTAAAAAGGCTCTATAGATGTGCTCAAATTAGAAATTAGAGGTCACACATGGATTTAGAACATCCAATAACCCCTAAGTGCACTCTTTCTAAGCTCAATTTGGCCAAAAAATCCAAAAGCTATGAGCTCCCAAGCTCTACCATGAACTTGACTGTTAATCATCCTACAAATTTGACCTTCTGTCTAACAGTCCTACAAATTTGCCTCGAAATTCACCAACTAGGCGACAAATTCGCCCTTCGACGGTGTGTTTTGTTGGATTATTAAATTGCCCAATGACCCCATAAGTTCGAAAATTATGGCCATATGGGCCACATAGGGTCGAGGGTTGGGACTTAACGCCCGCCCCCGCCGGTTAAGCCCTTAAATCTAGGGCACGTGGTCACATGGGATGCCAAGTGTCCAAGGGTCGGTCCAATGGTCTTCCCTAACCATCGGAGCCCCCGTTCTGCTAACGCATGGTCCTTTGGCGTTATATGTTATGAAACCAGCTCAAAAAAGATAGAAAAGATAGATCAACGCCTTAGAATTCAGCCTCTTCGAGGGGTCAACCTCCTTTACATTACATAAATGAACAATTCTTGGATG